>JAMWYP010000098.1:2121056-2323556 GCA_025563575.1 Acacia pycnantha | reverse complement strand
AACTAAGCTTGTGTATTTCTTTTTTGGATGTTCTCCAGTAATTAATTAAAGAAGCTTATTCTCCAATTTTTATTCATTCAGTTGCTACTGCAATCACCAAGGCCGTTAAGACCAGACATTTTATAAATAACGGGTCTAAAAAGTATTTGAATTTTAGGACCGGATGTTTTATAAAAATCCGGTCTTAAAAAGTTAGTTATATCTTTAGGATCGGACAATTAATAATTAACCGGTATTAATAAAATCTAGAAAGCTAAATAAGGTGTCTTTGTCGCGCGGAAAATTAAATTTCCCTCTCTGAATATCTCTTGTCGCGCCGAAAGTGATTACTCAGGTTCCGACTCCAGTGTTTGTGTGTTGCTTCGTCGCTGCTTCGCGTACCTCTCTCGACAATCACTCTCTGGTTCCTTAGCTAAACATCTATAGACCAAGCTGTAAGAGGTGTTTCGGTTATATAACTTTATTATTTTCCAGCTTATCATTCTGGGTTTTACATGGGTTTCACGAAATCGATGAAATGTTCTTGTGGGTATTCTCTGTTGTTAATGAATATTGTTTTTTGAAGATTATATTTTCACTTTAGACCTACCCAACTGACCAACAAGTATTTTTAGGTTACTCTTGCTGTTTGCAACATCAACGTTCGTGGCCGGAGAAGTAAGACTCAGCAAACACATTTGAATTTATATGCTACAGGTGAGTCCACAAGACCTTCATCCCATGCATTTAATTTCCTCGTCATACATTTATTTTGGTTCTTGGATTCACTATGATGCATTTATGACCAAAAGTGATTCTTTGTTATGCATTTAATGGGCAAGTTCCTCCGTAAAAGTGATTCTTTGAGCATATATTTGCATTTGGAGTTGGCTTATTTTATATGCAAGTTTCAATTTTTTCGGATTATGTATGATCAATGATTTCCGTCTATATATAGGAATTCTACTATGGATCACAGTTGGATAAATGCTTTACGAACGAGTGTTGAATATCAGAATGGGGTGAGGGAATTTATAGAATTTGCTAAACAAAATGCCCATGATGATAGGGGAAGTTTTATGGCCCTTGTGTAAAATGTTTGAATGAGAGGCGACTAAGTCCTGAAGTTATACACACACATTTAATTTGTCACAGATTTTGTAAGATTTATACAGTATGAGTATGGCATGGTGAAAAAGTGCCAAGTGGGTCTCAACATTGGGAAGTGGCCTTTGATGATAATGACACGGATATGGATGATCTCATAGATGACATTATCTGTGATGTAGGAGAAGAGGCTTTTGAGCGATCACATGCATATGGTAATATGTGCAATGATGCAGAGACGCCGCTATACCCTGGGTGTAAAAAATAACAATTGTTGAACACTGTATTGAAATTGGTAAGCTTGAAGGCACGTCATGGATGGAGCGACAAGAGTTTTTCAGAAATGCTTGAGGCTTTTAAGGATATGCTTCCGGATGATAATGTGTTGCCGCATTGTTACTATGATGCTAAGAAAATACTTCGTCCACTGGGGATGAAGTACAAAAAGATCCATGCATGCTTGAATGATTTCGTATTGTATAGAAAAGAGTTTGAAGAGAAGCAGACTTGTCCGATATGTGAAACCCCCAGGTACAAGTCAGATAAGGGGCCTGCAAAAGTGTTGTGGTATCTTCCAATCATACCAAGGTTCAAGCGGTTGTTTGCGAATGAAAATGATGCAAAAAATTTGAGGTGGCATGCAGATGAGAGGATTTCGGATGGACAGCTTCGACATCTGGCCGATTCTTCTCAATGGAAAAAAATCGATCAATTATTTCCGAACTTCGGCGAAGAACCTAGGAACCTCAAGCTTGCCCTTAGCACGGATGTCATGAATCCCTATGGGAGCCTTAGCAGCATACATAGTTCATGGCCTGTACTCCTGATTATTTACAACTTATCTCCTATGTTATGCATGAAACAAATGTACATCATGCTGTCTATGTTTATTTTGGGACCAAAACAACCCGGAAATGACATAGATATTTACCTTGAGCCCTTGATCGAAGACTTGAAGGAGTTGTGGGAAGAATGTGTCGATGTTTTTGACTCTTTCAAGAAGGAGGTCTTTAAAATGAGAGCCATGATATTTTGTACTATAAACGACTTCCCAGCATATGGGAACTTGTCAGGGTATAGTGTAAAAGGCCATAAAGCATGTTCGGTTTGTGAAGAAGGCACACGCTACCATCAACTTCAACATGGAAGAAAGACGGTGTATCTTGGACATAGGAGATTTCTTAGACGGGGCCACCCATATCGTCGATTAAAGAAGGCCTTTTTTGGTGGCCAAGAGTATGAAGATGCTCTGGTGGCATTGACTGGGGAGCAAGTGTATGAAAAAGTTAAGAATATCAGTGTCATCTTCGGTAAGACTGGAAATAGTAGAAAAGAAACAAATATATGGAAAAAGAGATATGTATTCTTCGATCTTCGATATTGGCGCAATCTTGATGTGAGACACTGTATTGATGTCATGCATGTGGAGAAAAACGTATGTGATAGTATTATTGGCACGCTTCTCAACATACAAGGTAGTTTCAAGGATGGTGTGAAGGCAAGATTGGATTTGCAAGAAATGAGAATACGCGAAGACTTACATCCAAGGCCATATGGGAAGAGAACTTATTGTCCCCCGGTTTCTCATACTTTGTATAAGGATGAGAAACAAAGCTTTTGTGAGTGTTTACATGGCACAAAAGTTCCCTCAAGGTATTCTTCAAATTTTAAGAGGCTTGTCTCAATGAAGGACTTGAAATTAGTAGGCCAAAAGTCTCATGATGGTCATGTCTTGGGATTTGGCTACGGTCCACTTCTCTTCCTATCCTCTTCCCGTCCTCTTCCTCATCTCAGCCGTTGGATTGAAATCTTAACCATTCAGATTTAATGTTTTATAAAAATATTATTATTATATTAACAAAAATATAAAAATAATATTTTTATAAAACATTAAATTTGAACGGTTAAGATTTCAATCCAACGGCTGAGATGAGGAAGAGGACGGGAAGAGGATGGGAAGAGAAGTGGACCATAGCCAACCCCCATGTCTTGATGCAACAGCTACTCCCAGTAGCTATTCGAGGCATCGCCGAATATGATCTTCGGGTCGTTTTGACTAGACTTTGTTTCTTCTTCAATGGGGTTTGGAGTAAAGTTTTCGAGATTGAAAAGTTGGATGAATTGGAGAATGAAGAATATCTTATCTTGTGCCACTTTGAGAAGCTTTTTGTTCCTACATTTTTTGACATCATGGTTCATCTAATTGTTCATCTAGTGAGGGAGATAAAGTTGTGCGGCCTATCCATTTACGCTGGATGTACCCTATTGAAAGATCTATGAAATTCCTAAAAGGGTATGTGAAGAACGCATACCGGCCAGAAGCATCAATTATTTAGAAATATGTTTCTGAAGAGGCCATGGAATTCTATCAAAATTATTTGGCCAAAGTAAGACATATTGGGCTTCCAAAATGTCAGCATGCTGAAGGGGGTAGACGAGGGGCTCCGGTAAAGAGTGTGGATCCTGATGAATTGTCACAAGTCCTCTTATACATCTTGAATAATGTTGATGAAGTTCAAGCCAGCATATCTGCACATAAAGAAGCTGTAAGGAAAGAAAACCATCGAATGACCGAACAAAGGTTGATTAGGGAGCATAACAGAACTTTTGCAAACTGGTTCAAACAAAAGGTCGAGGGATCTGAATGTGTTTCTGATACAATGAAATCATTAGCACATGGTCCTGAGGTTGATGTCATAAGTTGGAATTCGTATGTGATCAATGGTTATACATTTTACACGAAGTCCCTATATGATAGGAGCACAGTCCAGAATAGTGGTGTTATGTTAGAGGCTGAATCTATGCACTTCTCCAGTTCAAAAGGCAAGAGGCCTAAATTGGCAGTCATGTCATATTATGGGGTTATTGAAGAGATTTGGGAGGTGGACTATGTCAAAATTAGATTTCTCATCTTCAAATGCAAGTGGGTTAATGTCAATAATGGTGTTCAGATCGATTGACTAGGATTTACTTTAGTCGATGTCAATAGTAGAAGTTTTGGAGATGAACCTTTTATTATGGCAGACCATGCGAAACAAGTGTTCTATATCACCGATCAAGAAAATAAAATGTGGTTTGTAGCTCTCCAAGGAAAGAGGGTCATTGATATTGATGAGGAAAGTCATTCAAATTATGGTCTTCCTGAGAGTACTCCTTTTACAAGGGGTCTACCGGACATGAACGAAGAAGATGAAGCGGATAATGAACCCGGCATAAGAAATGATCATCAAGAAGGGATATGGGAGGATATCACTTTATGAAAGAGTCAATTCATAAGGTAATATTCATATGCAGAATTCTTAGAAAACTTTAAGGTTTTAACTATATTATATATATTCCTTCTGTGTTACGTTCTTAATTAAACAATGTCACGCTGACTATGAATTTGTTCTTGTTTTGTTTTTGTGGCAGGATCCGATTCAAAGGGGCATGCATGTTATAAAAGAGGATGTTACGTTGTTGGGTGGGAATCGGATGAAGGCATGGTGAATAATATATTGGGCATGTATGTTGATTTACGTGTTGTATTTGTAACTCATTGTGATTGTAAGTTATCTTAGCTTATTGTATAAATTACTTTAGCTGTTGTAGTCATAGTATAATCATTAATTAAGAGGCCACATAACTCATGGTGGATAATATTTGTATTCTTTTTCCCAATTCAATTTATTCATAATTGTTCATAGCTTGTAGCTTAAAGTACCGACTTTTAAGTGCTTTTGGGTGGTGGATTTGTGTGTGTGTCTATATATATATATATATATATATATATATATATATATATTTATTTATTTATATATATATATATATGAGCAGGAAGAACAGAATAGGGAAAAAATTAGGGAAAATTTAGACCGGAAATAAATAAGCCAGTCTTAAATGTTCAACTGTTAAGACCGGATGTATTTCTATGACCGGTCTTAAAGGTATTAAGCCGGTCTTAAAAGTTGGTCTTTTAAGACCGGTCTATTTATAAGTCTGGTCTAAAAGTTCAATTTTTAAGACCGGATGTATATATCATCCGGTCTTGAAAGTCGGTATTTTAAGATCGGGTAATTAGTCGTCTGGTCTTAGAATCCGCTATTTTTTGGACCGGATTGATCTTTGTTCGATCTTAATATTCGGATCTTTTAAGAGCGGTCGAGTTTTTGTCCGGTCTTAAAGGTTGAGTTTTAGGACCGAACAAAAAATATTTCAAATCTATTTAGTACGACTTTTAAGACCTAAGGTTTAAAATGTCCGGTCTAAAAGAAACTCTTTAAGACCGGTTCGAGTCCGATCTTAATAGGGAGACTTTTAATACCGCCTGGAACAAGACCTGACGCGGGTCTGGTCTTACGATACCTCTTTTGTCCGGTCTTAAAAGCCTTTTTTTCCACACGTACCCGTGCTAACTTCTGTGTGTCCTAACTGTTGGGATCCGTACACGCAGCAGAGAAAAAAATAACTTTTACGGATCCCTTAGGCGGATCGCTCAACAACCTTTAAATCAATGTTTAGGGTTTCCGAATCATACATATGCGGAGGGTTCAGCGTGTCATTCAACTCGGCCTGGTGCGCATCTCGAACATCGTGCGTCTCCACCGTCGTACGTCTCGAACGTGGTGCCATCTCGTTCGATCAAACAGGAGCTGACTGGTGGGCTACCTTCTCGATCAGCAGAAGTCGACCGTTCGAATCGCCTTCCTCTACTGGTATCCACACGAACAGCCTTCAGAAACACGAACTGAAGCGTGCTAGTGCCTCTGAACTGTGCGTCTCTATATTTTCTCTCTAGGGTTTCTCGCTGCTTTCTAATACGCTCGACAACAAGTCCCATAGGTTTTTCTAAACCTAGTAGGCGTATAATATTCAAAACAAATTTTTAATCTGGATTAAAAAAATATATTAATTAAATCTATCTAATAGATCTAATCTAATCTATTTATTTAATCCAAATTAAAAGTCTTCTGATTTAATTTATCTCTATAAATTAAATCCGAGAAATAATATCTTTATTTGAAAATTAAATCTAAGATACAATATCTCCATTTGTTTTAGATATTTAATTCATCAAATAAATTAAATACAAACAAATATTATATAATAATATTATAATATATATATATATATATATATATATATATATATATATATATATATATATATATATATATATCCATCCTATATTAAATAAGTATTCATTAAATCTTAAACACATTCAATGAATCTGGACACTCTTGCTCGTGTTGGGCTATTCTTGTGTGCGACCCTGTAGGCCTACATGAGATTGGCAGCGGGCCAATACTATACCAGCCCACAAGTCGCAAGCGGCCTCTAGCAAAACATTGCGACTACCCAATTCACATGGGGATCGTTGATGCGATATAACCTATCGTACAACCATGTCACGTCCTTTTTGTCACGCGATAACTTGGTCAATGATGAGGTATGGATAATGTCAACTTCCTATTCTTGACCATTACTTTCTCGATTCTTGAGTAGTCTAATAATTGAAATAGAAACTCCTTTCCATCGTAGTATGACCATACATTTCTCAGACTCACACATCGAGGGGCCCAGTATTATCTCTACAAATGTGAGGGACAAATCCCATCTTGACCACTCACATTCCTCTACATGAGAACCATTGATCCCGATCCAAGCCTTTATCATCACCCGGTCAAAGATGACTTTTGACTAGGTCAAAGATCCGTGACTCTTCATGTAGGAATCCATGATGATATCAGGTCATAGGGCGTCGTGACGCGGTTATACATGAGATAAGCTTATGACTAAATCCATGCAGCTTTCTCATAGTGGGTCGGTCCAGCACCTTGTACTCTTACAAGTGCCCATGACTTTGATTCGTATCTCCATACCTCATCAAAGTCATACTGGCCTTATCTCATCTTCGCTCCCGCATAGATAACTGACTAGGGACATTTAGGATAATCTATTAGATATATCCAGGGATACAGTTATCAATGTAAACATGCAAACGAAATGATAACTAAAAGATAATACTTTAAATAACATAAATGTCTAAAGTACAATGACTTGCCCCAAGGGCATAATTTCCAACACTAACTGTGAGGATACAATTATTAAGTTATTGTTCGTAATGTTTGTTGATAGTAATAGTAATTCGTTCCAACTAATGGATTATGAATTCAGTTGTTGAGTTATTTCTAGCTGCTCTAATGTTTATGTCTTTGAACTTGCTCTTTATTTTTATAGTGTCTTCTGTATTTGTGAACTCCCCTTATGTATCATCTATCTAAGTTTGATTTCCTTTGTTATGTTTCCACCTAGTTTATGGGTTATTCGGTAATTGAGCCTATAATATGTTTCCACCTAGTTTCTGGGTTCTCCGATAATTGAGCCTATAAATCCATCATGATTTGAAAAAGGTGGTGCTATAATTTGTATGTTCTAAGTATGAGCAACAGGAGTTCTTAATGTTGTTTCTTAACTGAGACTGGTGTTGTAATGCTATTTTAGAAGGGTTCTATGAGGCCATGACATTTAGAGGAGTAGGAGACATAGTGGAAGAAGTAGGAAAAAATCCCCCCTTTAGAAACTGAAAGTTTGGGTAAGAGCATTGGTAACCCTGGATCGCATACCCAAACACCGAGATTTGAGGAGCGGGGTAAGAGTAAATCTACCCCGGTCTCCCACATTCCCCAACCAAAAGACCTGTGCCAACCTAGGTCGGGATCTCATTCAAAGAGCGTCATCAACCCTTGTGATGATTATGCCTATCTCAGCTGCGATCTCATCGCAAGTGGTCGTTTCTCGAAAGCCAAGTCTACTTTAGCCTCCTGTCGGCATAATTAACTTCCAAAGCCATCCTGGCATTTGGTAGCAAGGACCATTCCACGTTAGAGGGGCTCCCCGATTCGTTGACTTTTTCTTACTCACATTGTGGCTCGCATAATTCAAGTATGCCTTCCAATTCTAATTCTTACTTTTTTTTATAGGTATAGATGGATTCACCTTGTCCGCACTATACTGAGAGATCGATGTTTGGCGAGTCGAGTTACAAAGGTCCGTCAAAAACTTCAACGAAGGTAGATTCGTGGGTTACCAATGAGGTGTTACACACTAGGTCCACGATAACCGCG
Organism: Acacia pycnantha; assembly: GCA_025563575.1. Classification (NCBI taxonomy): domain Eukaryota; kingdom Viridiplantae; phylum Streptophyta; class Magnoliopsida; order Fabales; family Fabaceae; genus Acacia; species Acacia pycnantha. The sequence continues at coordinate 2,315,364 of JAMWYP010000098.1, read as the reverse complement.
GCCGAGCTTGCCAAGCTTCTCGTCCGCGATGGAGAGGGCTACACCATTCACCTACCCCTTAACAATGAGTCCATATGCTCATTGTAACGTCCATCCTAAATGAGCATTTATTTATTAGAGATATTGTGCACGGCATTGAAGTAGTTTGGACGACTTAATTGCGGCATAAAACTTTCTTAAAATAACTTAGTTGAAAATACGAGAATAAATTTTTCACAAGCAATCTCTATTCCATGAGGGATCTTAACGCGTTAATTCAAAAATAGACAAATGATAAACGAATTAATACAGTCAATCTACTCATATTTTTTCAAAAAGTTCCTTCTACTGTGACCCTTACAGCTACGTCTTTCCTCTTGATTCCAATCCACTACCTGTCTATTTCATGCATTTGGAGTTTAAATGAATGAACCCTAGGGGAACAGTTAATCTTATATGCAAGTATGAAATATAATTGATAACATATCACATGTTAAGCATAGAATAATTCATAGTAAACAAGTCACAACGTAACCGTAGTTACCGGCCAAGGACCATAGCCCCTTTAGGACATGCAACCCTATTTTATGACACATAGCCCTATGGGACACTTAGCCAGAATCCATAACTAGGATACACATATGCAAATTATCTAGCAAACATAGTTAGTCATACATGAATACATACATACAAGCTAATAAGATAACGGTTACCCACCTCAAGTTTGAATCCTTAACTTTGTCCGAAGGCGTTGGGATTGGTAGAGGTGTCAAGGTATGCCTATAAACGTTCATTATTGTCATTAGTCACTTCTTGCGTCGCCAAGTAACTAACTACGCGAATTATTTTTAGAAGATTAAAAATGGTTATTAACCTCTAAAAATTCACTTAATAATAATACCCTTTTCAATAAATAATAATATTATTTATTATTATTTATTTATCTATTTTATTACTATTTCCCTTTCCTAATAATAAAATAAATATTATTATTATTATTATTATTATTTAACTAATTATTATCATTCATCTATAATTATTTTAAACTCTCGGAGGCAACCCTAACACTTTAAATTAGGAGTTTATAAATATCAATCATCATATAAAATATGATTTAATGTTTTTCTCTTGTTTTCCAAAGTGTGTGTATATATATATACAGTAACTTTCCTATCTAAGTTTAAAATCAACAAAACCATGATACATATCAAGGATACATTTACAACACAGTGAAGCCAACATGATACACACACACATACTTACTTGATAAGTCATGTCATGTATGATGGATTGTGGGTTATTTGCTTATGCATTCATGTTCATCTCTTGCATGATCAGGTGATTTGGCAACTAATCACTACTTGGTTAATCCTAGGATGAATCTAGAATGACAAGATGGTGAACATGCTAGTGGAAGTCCTAATACAAATGATCTATCTGTACAGTCTTCAATTGAACCAAAAGGTGACAAGTGGTGGAGTAAATGTTGAAGATGAGATCTAGGTAACACTAGATTGACTTTAAAAACCATTTTTAGCGAATTGAAAGCAATCTGAATATGAGCTTCTTTCCTCTGAATTTTCCCAAAGTCACGTCATCCTCCATTTTGGTTTATTTATTTGCATCCATTACAAATTAAACATGCATACTTTTATGACAGCAACCTTCCTATATACATGACAGCAAGCAAACATCTTTTCTCTTTCTTCTCACGTGTAATAACATATATATATGTATCAACTTATATGTTTGTATATAACAATCCCATTATTTCCTAAAGGCAGTAATATATATATATATTCATATATATACAAAAATATGTACAGCCACGCACAAGTACATAGCAGCAACATGTTTTCACTCAATCAGTGAAATCAATGCTAAGTATTTATCCAACGGTTTATATCTATATATATAGCTAATATGTTCATTATGCCTAGTTTCACTTTTATAGTTCTCAGCTAATTCCTCCTCTGTTTTAGTTTCTATAAATAGAGACTTATAAGAAACTGATGTGCATAAATCTAGGGAGACTAACGTTGGGAACTTACGAAAACTGAAAGGAGAGGAGCTTAAACACACGTTGGGATTCTCTGGTTTTCAGCTCTCACGGCGTCTGCTTCTTCCTTCTTTCTCATACTCTCTCTCTCTCTCTCTCTCGGTCTCTCTCAACGTTTTGTGTCTTATGTTTCTTTCTATCATTCTCTTTCTCTCTAGCTTTGATCTGGTCTGTAGATATAATAAGGACCGGGGAGGTGCACTAGGCTCAAGAAGCATGGAGTTGAGCTGCTGTGACGTGGGAAGCATGTTGCTAGTCTGCTGCTTCTCCCTCCCGTAAACGACGATGTGACTCTGTTTACTGTGTTTCGTGTTGCTGCTTCTCTTCTTCTTCTTCTTCTTTTTGTTTGTTTGTTTTTTTTTTAAGTTCTTTCTTGTCACGTGTTGGAGCTGTTGCGTTTTGGTGCTGATATGTGGATGGTTAATTGAATATTGAAGAGGGCCATGTATTACTGTAACACATTTTGGGCTGGAGATTACATGAATTGGGCTTTGTGTTTTGGGTTGAAATTGTTTTCCTGTTTCTCACATGTTGGGCCAAAAGGAGCTAATGGATTGATAATTTTGAAAATGAATAAATGGGCCAATTAGGATTATATGTATTTTAGGTGGTTGGGTCACATTAAAAAAATATAAAAAATTATCCTACTTGATCCTCTTCAAGACTCATATTTGCAACCAACAGGGGTAGGCACAAGTAGTAAGCGGCTTGTGTTGCTTAAGCAAGGTATCAGGTTCGAGCCTTGTGAATGCAAAAAAACCCCGCTGGGAGACTCTCCCACCAAAGCCAAGTGCGCGACGCGGGTCGGATCCGGATTAGTCGGGGCAAAGCCCCGTTGAACCGGGTAGGAAAAAAAAAAAGACTCATATTTGCAAGTATTAGATGATTATCAAAATTAAATCCTTAATTCTATATAAGGATTTTTATTTCCTTTCTCAATTAAATTTCTTTTGGTCTTAAAATATTATCTCTATAATTTTTAGGCATAAATTATTCTTTTCTTGAATTTACTCTTTTTTTCCAAAATAAATTAATTAAGGGAAAAATAATCCTAAATTTCCAATACTTATTCTCATAATTATTTTAAGCCAAAATTTCATAGTTAATTTCCATATATTATTCAAACTTTAAAATCCCAAAATTTGGGATTTTACACTCCTGTCGGGAAGGGAAAAGGCCACATTTCTTCTTCTTCTATCAGGACTTGATTACCCGGCTCAGTATTTGCTTTCTGTTTATCGAGTTCCAAATCGAACTTCTAACCCATCTTCCCCTTGCTCCTTCCCAACTTCATCCCAATGGCTTTGGCTAACGCTTTCTAATGTTTTTGTAAATCTAAAAATCTTGCTTGTACAATTCCGCTTTTCTTTTACTTTTTTACCTTTCTTCAAGCCCATGCCGGAAAAGACCCCTCCGATAGAAAAGGTTGGACCTTTCTCCGGAGTGCCTACGGCTGGAAACGTTTTACAGTTTTTACTGATTCCTTTAAGAATTTCAAAACTGGCTTCTTCAAGGTTGCTTAAGACCCTCGAGTCCGGGGATGTAGAGGGAAAGTTCCCCCTATACTGGACTCAGGACCACCATAACTTTCTTCCTGCCTCATACTACTTTCCTAAAGATGGTTTCAATGACTTTGAAGCCGAGCGGTATCTTTTATGCTTGATCATATCGAGAAAAATGGTCTCATTAGCTTGGTTGAATTCAATCCTCAACCTCAGGCCGAGTCAGGTTCGGCAACAAGTACAGAAATTCCTTTTAGGTCCACGAATGGGAAACGACCTTCATACCTTGACGCCATGAAAAGCCACAAGGCTTCAAACTCGGAGGCTGGCAAGAAGCGACCAGCTCTGAAAGCTGGAAAGGCTGGTGTTGGGACGAGCAATCAAGAGATCCCCGCTAAGAGGTCAAAGGCCGGCTGAGCAATCCTGACTTGGAAATCCAAGGAGGTCTCGGCATCTGCTGTTCCAACCTCTACTTAGAAAGTTCCCCTCGCTTCTGCTCCTTCCCTGAATCCTCCTCCACCGCCGCCACGTACTGAGCTTACCCACAGGATCGTTTGGAGCTGCAAGGTGCCTGATGAGCTTAGCGTCGCCATTTGTCCCCCGTCAAGGGCGGACCCAGAAAATTACAGAAGGGGGCACAATTGGTGGGGGATTCGGGGGCAGCGCCCCCGAAAATTTTTTTAAAGGAAAGTTTTAAATGCATTAAAAAAATAAAAGAATATAAACAAGAAAAGAAAATAATATCAAAAAAATATTCATGAAATCAATTGGATACTGATGATGTAATAAAAGAGGTAATTATTTTACAAACTTGTCATTTAGAAAAGTAAGGCTAAGTACTGTTAGAAATGCACCTACATAAATTATGATGTAGGGTGACACTCAGTAAGTTCAAGTACATATATTTTAATAACAAAAGTATATTACAATAAAAATAATTACAATGTCATCCTTCTAGGCCTTATTTTTTTGGAATTTCATCATAATTATCTTATTATCAATGCTATAAAATACATCTTTTTCAATATAAGGCACTAAACAATCATTTAACTATTCATCTTCATCCGATTATGAAATGCAGTCTTGATGTATTAAGGGTGGACACTTAATTTAAGGGTGAATAATCATTCAAACATTTTTTTTTTTTAAAAAAACTCCAAAAATCCAAGGGGGGGCACTTGCCCCCCAAGTCATTAAGGTAGATCCGCCCATGTCTCCCGTGGCAGTTTTATGACCCATACCTGTTTGCCGAAGCTGAGTTATAGGAAATGGCGAATATTGAGTGGTGTGCCTTGAAAGCCGTCGGGCTGGCTCAAACTTTGGCCTCAGTGAACAAGAAGTAGCCTCAAATCATGCCTAGCTAGAGAAGGTCAGATTGGAGGCTAATGAGCATAAGAGCAAAGCTTAGGAGAAGCTACAAGAGGTTGAGGCGACCATAGACAAAGCATATGAGGAGCTGAAGGTTACAAAGGAGGACCTTAAGAGGTGAACTCAGAGGTGCTCCATCTTCAAGAAGTTCTTGCTTGGGATCTGGACTCCCTGAAACTACTTCAAGCGAAGTAGGAAGAATTTAAAGTTGAACTGCATTGGACCCAGGCCTCCCTCGAGACTTCCAATGCCGATATTGCTACCAAGGTAGCTGCACTAGGAAGGGCTGTGGAGGAGTCTTTCAACAACGCCTTAGAGAAAATCAGTCTTTTGAACCCTAGTGTCGAGCTTAACACCTTCAAGCTGGATTATACGACTTACGTTGATGAGGGAAAATTATTCCCATTCTCTTCCTCTCTAGACGGTGATTCAGTATCTCAGTTGGAGGGGGCTCATGGCGGAGACGGGGGTGAAGAGGTCAACGTCGCCATTCAACAGGATGCTGGAGCTCCATCGAGCTGAAAAGCCGGGATGCCTTGTCCTTGGGATAGCATTTGCCACAGTTGGAGCATTAATTCCCCTTTTTGCTTTGTAACAATTTTTCCTAGGTTAATAACCCAGTTTACTTTCCTTGCACTTTGTTGAATTCTCTATATTTTGACAACTTAATCATCAATGAAGAAGATTTACTCATTTCTTGACGAACTTGGATGCCTCTTCGAGCTTTATTTTTACCGCAATGATGAATCTACTTTATGAACTTGAACATATTTTCAGAGCTCTATTCAATGACTGGGCCAGACTCAAAAATATATTGCGCAGAATCTGCTAAAATATTCATCCGGTATTAATCTGGGAATTATATTTGATGAAGATTTTTAACTAAACCTCTACATTACATTCCAGCTCACCAGACCAGAATTTAATCCGAAGTAAGGGCAATCTGTCACATGTTCAAATTCAGTTTAGTAACCAAAAGTTAAACATTTTCAACTGATCAGGGTCAGCGTGACAATTCACCTCATTACTCCAAAATAAAACTTTGATGCATCACAGCTTTATTTGAAAACAGGTTTCGTTACCCTTGATTCACTAATCCATTGCTCCATGCTTTACTTAAATCCGGGTTTTGTTACCCTGGATTCACTAATCCATTGCACCATGCTTTACTTGAATCCGAGTTTCGTTACCCTGGATTCATTTATCCATTGCTCCACGCTTTATTCGAAACCGGGTTTTGTTACCCTGGATTCATTTATCCATTGCTCCACTCTTTACTCGAAACCGGGTTTTGTGTACCAAGAAAAGCTCCTCATAACTCATCATTCAGGTTCGTAGCATTAGATGGGGAGCTGTATGTTATGACGCATTCAAGTGTAGATGACATGACTGAAACATGGAGAAGGACCAGACAACACGAGGAAAGGCACTCTGTTTATACAAATCTATAACCCCAAGAAGAAGACGTGGAGGTCTCTAGTCACCAAGTTGCCCTTCAATTATGTAACATCCCCATTTTTCATGTGCCTCAATGTGGATTCATTTGAATATATGGATATTTCTATGAAGTAATGTGCTAATGAATATAGGTTGTTGCGTGAAATAATCAGAATAAGATTAAGATGTGGTCGTGGGATTACTTGTTTATGTGTAATAAATTTGGCCAAAAGGGGATGAGAAGAAGTTGCATGAGTATTATTAGAATTAAGAGAAAAATTGAAGCAAGGTTAAAATTTCAATTTCCACAAATGATACCGTGTGTCTCATAATTATTTAGAATTTATGAGCACGGGAGCATGGGTTATAAGTTAAAAAGGTGGGCTAAAATCATCCTAAGAGATGCTTAAAATTTTGGCCCAAACTAGGGGAAAGAAGAAGAAAAAAAAAATTGCCAAACTCATGTAACTAAATTGTTGGATTTTAACTAGATGGCATAGTGGTAAATATTGACCTTGTTGGAGGTCAAATTTTCCTTCATTCTTGCTGCCGAAATGTACCCCTTTTAATTGACAATAATCAAAGTCTTCTTCCCTCACTAGTTTCGGCCAGAACTCAGAAAAATGAGAAGAGGAAGAGACGAAAATTCTAGGAGAAAATAAGAAGGAAAAACTCAAGAATCTAGTAGGTAAATCTCATGTAATCTCTTCCATCTCTTCTAAGCTCTCTCTTTGCAACTCTTCTTGACCCAAAAATCTGTCTTCTTATGGTGTTCATGAAGGGGAGGTCGAAAATTTTGGTAATCAAGGAAGAAGAAATTACAAACACCTTTAAGGTTAGTGATTCTTGAACCTCCTTAGAATGGATTTGTGTTAGTGAATTGATTTGGGGTGGTGTTTTCTTGTATTTTTGGAAATGTTGGAAACCCTAAATGTAAGGGGAGGTGCTGTCCAAATTCTTAGATGGGGTTAGTATATGATTAAGGGTTCAAACAACAAATTAGAAGTGATTATGGACTAGGTTATGATGTTACAATGGAAACTTGAGTATTTGTGTTTAAAGTGTGATTTTCGTCCAGCTGAATTATGATGAGGATCTGAGTTGATTTTGGCATTTTGAGGGTTCTAAAGTGTTTAAAATGAGATTTTGTATGGGGTTGAACTAGGATCATAATTTTGGAAATACAAAGGGAAGTGTGAAAAACGTTGGAGTGCTGTTTCTGGGAATTTCTGTGGAATCAGTCACCTTCTTCATGATATTTGACCTAGTAAATGGACTCTAAAAATTATGAAATTTTACGGGCAGAAAGTATAAATCTCAAGGATTATTTTGATGTATAATATGTAATTTTTCAAGTTCTGTACTAGGAGAAATTAATTTGTGAAAATGACCCTCTGATTCTGGACATGATTTCGCACAGCAGGGGTATTTTTGGATATGGATGAATTTTCGACTTGGTATGACCCAAACTAGTATTTCTTGTTGAAAATAGACATATTAAGGGTCATTTGGGCTTTGGAATCAACCCAAAAGGAGTTTTCTAGATTTAATTATGAATTTTTGAAGTTGGGCTTCCATTTCAGCAAAATTTCAGATTTAGGACGAAAATTAAGAATATATGGGCCCAAATTAAATTCCTTAATAAGAAAAGGAATTTAGTAAGAATGGACACATTAGTTGGGCTTATTTTAATTTACCAAAGAAAATATTCATTGAAGTGTAATTAATTATATGTATATTTTATTATTTTAGGGATTATTGTGATATTTTGCACCACGAAGGTTATTGTTATCTCGTAGTCGACTACCGGTAGTAACCTTAATCCTCATATACTACGTGCGACGTGTGTATATATGTTTTACCATATATATTACAAACATTTGATTATCATTTATTTCGAATGCTATGGGACCGAACATGCTGTGTGCATAAAGGGCTTTGCTTGTGTGCTATGCCCGGTGGTCTCAGGCTGTGTGCTATTAGGACCACTGCGATGCAGGCTGTGTGCTATTAGGACTGCTAGTTCCAGATTTGTGCTGTGTGCTATTAGGACTGCTAGTTCCGGATTGGCTGTGTGCCTTGCTGTATGCCTTGATACTGAATGTTATGTGGTTTGTGTATTAATTCTTGATTTTCTTACATACAATGTTTATACATTTTATATGAGATTAACGGTTACTCTGGGATTCAATTTTTGAATCCCAGCCCCTTTTAAGCCATCTGGCAGCTCATCTGGAGTAGAGCAAAGGGACAGAGGTAAGGCTCCGGAGCAGGGCTAGTGTAGTAGTAGATGTTGGTGACTCTCTCTTTTGGATATTTCTTTTGACTTGTGGATGACTGTAGATTATTATTTTGGCCGTCTGGGCACCATTATCAGTATTTTTATCAGTATATTATTGTCCAAACCGATGCATGCTCTGTTGCTTAAACTCTGATGTGTGTTGTAAATTATCCTGGTGAAAATAATTTAGAAATGTATAAAAAGTAAAGGATCACACTACCCGCTACCCGAAAGGGCGAGGCCGGTAGGTGTGTAACAATTGTGGTATCAGAGCCAGGTTTGGACGATACTGATAAATAAAACTGAGACAGACATACTGGTGGTTAATTGTAGTAGAAAGAAGATAAGTGTGAGATTTGGGAAGTACTATGGTAGAAGGAGCACGACTAGGAGAATATATGAGTGGTGTTATGAACCAGGGGTCGAATTTGGAGTTTCAAGTCTTGTAAAAGAATAAGTATCAGTCTCTGCAGACTTACTTTGGTATCCTGATCTGATTATCGGTGTATGGTAGTATATTATGATAACCTTGTAAGAAGTAGCTTGATCGTACGATTATGTTGATGAGTATATGAATTAGGAATGTTTTGATATCCTGAATCAATGATATGTTGTGAAATGGTGTATTATGTGAGTTATCAGCAGGGTTGCTGATCATTTCATGGTTATGGTTATAATTTAATATTATTTTGTGAAAATAACATTTTCTTCTGCTTATGTTAAGCTGAATTTTCAAAATGGCAAGAGGGAAAGGACCAGGAAGGCCTAGAAGAGAGCCAGAGACACAAATACCAAATCCTCAAGATAATAATCTGATGCGAGAAATGATGGGTCTAATAAGAGAACAAGGGAATATGATCCAAGAAATGCGAGCTGAGATAAATGAAATGAAAGCTCGAGATCATGAAGAAGAACAAACTGTTGATAACAACAACAGTAATGATGAGCAACAACATCAGCCATTCAACAACAGAGAGGCCGAGACTCCTCGATCTTGGGTTAAGCAGTTTTGTAAACATCAACCTCCGGTATTTAGAGGCAGATTTGATGGTGCAGAGGATTGGTTATTGCGTCTGGATAAAATTTTTCAGGTTCTGCCCTGTTGACAGAAGGCCTTTGTTGGCTATTTATAAATTAGAGGGCGATGCAGACATATGGTGGAGAAGCACTGAAACAACTCTTCGTGCTCATAATGTCCCTATTACCTGGGAGATCTTTCAAGAAAAATTCAATGAACAATATTTCCCTCGCTCAATTCAAATGGCAAAGGAATCTGAATTCTTGACTATTCAGCCAACTGGATCAGTCGGCCAAATTTCGGGAGGCCCGTCGAGCCTCGGATCTCGTAATAAATGTGGAAAACCACACCTGGATCTAATTGTGAGGGACGAATCATTTGTTATGTCTGCCGTAAGCCGGGGCATATCGGTCGTGGATCGTCCACAATGGATCTTGAGAGGAGACCCAGTCAGGGTCGGGTATTTGCTTTGACTCGGGATGATGCTCGTAAATCACCTGAATTGCTACAAGGTACGATTTCTTTACATGGTTGTTTATTACATGCCTTATTTGATTCTGGTGCTAGTCACTCTTTCATAGCTTATGACTGTGTCAGACGTATGAATTTGAATATTCACAAATTGCCTTATGATCTGATTGTGTCTACTCCATTGGGAGTTAAATCTGAAACTGCTGATGTATGTCTGAATCAGACAGATCGTGGATGGACATGAGTCCACACAGTGGATCTGATTTGTTTACCGTTGCATGATATTGATGTAATTTTGGGATTAAACTGGTTGACGGCTAATAATGTGGTACTAGACTTTGGCAATAGAAAGGTTATTTGTCCTGATCAACAACGAAACCTCAATGCTAAAGCGAGTCTTAGTTTTCTTACCGCTACTGAGGCAGAGCAGTGTATTAAGCAAGGGTGCCAAGGGTATGTAGTTTTCTTCTCAGTACAAGTAGAGTCGGAACCTTCTCTAGATGAAATACCGGTGGTAAGGGAATTTCCTGATGTATTTCCTGACGATATTAGCGGGTTACCACCAGAGAGAGAGGTGGAGTTTGCCATTGACATTGCGCCTGGTACTGGACCGATTTCTAAAGCACCCTACCGCATGGCACCAAATGAAATGGCTGAGTTAAAGAAGCAGATAGAAGAATTACTTGAAAAGGGGTTTATTCGCCCTAGTGTTTCGCCTTGGGGAGCCCCGGTCTTATTCGTGAAAAAGAAAGACGGCAGTTTGAGACTCTGTATTGATTATCGGGAACTAAACAAAGTGACCGTGAAAAATAAATATCCTCTCCCTAGAATTGATGACTTGCTAGATCAATTATCTGGTTCCTGTATCTTTTCAAAAATTGATTTACGTTCGGGGTACCATCAATTACGAGTTAGAGCTGAGGATATTCCAAGACTGCTTTCAGAACCAGGTATGGGCATTATGAGTTTCTAGTAATGCCGTTTGGCTTGACAAATGCTCCTGCTATCTTCATGGATTACATGAACAGAACTTTTCGACCGTATCTAGATCAGTTTGTGGTGGTATTCATTGATGACATCTTGATCTATTCAAAGAGTAGGGAGGAACATGAGAATCATCTGCGGCTTGTATTGAATATTCTAAGGGAAAAGCGACTCTATGCTAAACTCAGTAAATGTGAGTTCTGGCTTTCTGAGGTTAAATTTTTGGGCCACGTAGTTTCTGATAAAGGTGTTTCAAGAGACCCTAGTAAAGTGGAAGCAAGATTGAGTGGAAAAGGCACGAGACTGCATACGTAAATACGCAGTTTTCTCGGTCTAGCGGGGTATTACCGCCGATTCATACAGAATTTTTCCCGGATTGCGTTGCCATTGACGAAGCTCCTGAGAAAGAACCGTGGCATTTGTATGGGATGAGCATTGTGAGGAGAGCTTCCAGATACTGAAGGAGAGGCTAACGACAACGCCTGTGTTGATTATCCTGATCCGAGCCGGACCTATGTGGTCTATAGCGATGCTAGTTTACGAGGATTGGGATGTGTCCCGATGCGGCAAGGCGAGTTGTAGCGTATGCCTCTCGTCGCCTGAAGCCTCATGAGTTAAATTATCCTACACATGATCTGGAGCTTGCGGCCATTGTCTTTGCTTTGAAAATATGGCGACACTATCTTTATGGTACTACCGTTGAGCTATACTTGTGACCACAAAAGCCTCAAGTATCTATTTGATCGAAAGAACTTAATATGAGGCAGCGTAGATGGATGGAATTGCTAAAAGATTATAACTGGAAATCAAATACCATCCGGTAAAGCCAATGTTGTCGCAGATGCATTAAGCGAAAAAACGGTGCAAGTTGCATATATGATGATTAAGGAGCGAAAATTGCTAGAAGATTTCCGTGACTTGAACTTATCAAATCAGATCTTCACAAGTAGGAATACATCTCATGAAGCCTACATTGCTAGTCTCCTTGTTAGCCAAGAAGAGAATAGTCGAGTGTTGAAATAGGAGAAGCTCAGATGGAAGATGAGCTAGCTAAGTCCATTCGAGGAAAGATTGAGAGAGGAGAAACAACGAATATGACATCTCACCGAGCGGATTGATCCGATACAAGAAACGAATTTATGTGCCACCTAAAGATGATTTGAGACAGAAAATTCTTGACGAGGCTCACAAAAGTAAATACACCATTCATCCTGGTGTGGTCAAAATGTATCGAGATTTGAAATTGCAATTTTGGTGGCCTGGCATGAAGAAGGAAATAACTCATTATGTGGCTACATGTTTAACTTGCCAGAAGGTAAAAATTGAGCATCAAAGACCAGGAGGACTCTTGAAGGGTCTAGAGATTCCAGAGTGGAAATGGGAGAACGTGACAATGGATCTAGTAGTGGGTCTACCCAAGATTAGGCACCATGATGCAATCTGGGTAATTGTTGATCGACTCACTAAGTCTGCACATTTTCTTCCTGTCAGTGTCAATTATTCTCCTGAGAAACTGGCAGAGATTTATATACGTGAAATCATTAGACTCCATGGTACACCAAAAAGTATTATCTCTGACCGAGATCCTCGATTCATGTCGCGATTCGGCAAGCTCTACATCAAGCATTGGGGACAAAGTTGAAATTTAGTACTTGCTTACCATCCCAGCATGATGGGCAATCTGAGAGGACAATCCAAACACTGGAAGACATGCTGCGTGCATGTGTATTGGACTTCAAAGGAAATTGGGATCAATATCTACCTCTCGCCGAATTTGCCTACAATAATAGCTATCATGCTAGTATCCAGATGGCTCCTTATGAAGCTCTATATGGACGAAAATGTCGATCACCTCTTTGTTGGACAGAATTATCTGAGCGTGAATTGTTCGGGCCGGAAATGGTAGATGAAACTTCCAAGCATATCGGTCTAATCAAAAGAGGCTCCTTGCAGCTCAGAGCCGGCAGAAAAGTTATGCAGATAGGAGAAGGAGGCCTCTACATTTCAATGAGGGTGATCATGTATTTCTAAAAGTATCTCCTGTCACAGGAGTGGGTAGAGCCATTAAAAGAAAGAAATTGAGCCCTCGATACGTCGGTCCCTTTGAAATATTGAAGAAGCGGGGACCAGTGGCTTATCAGTTAGCGTTGCCACCGAATCTGAGTAAATTGCATGATGTTTTTCATGTCTCTCAACTGAAGAAATATCAACCGGACTCAAAGCATGTTCTGGAGTATGAAAATATTGATCTTCAAGAGGATCATACTTTTGCAGTCGAGCCAGAGCGAATCGTTGAGCATCAAGAGAAACAACTTAGGCGTAGAAGTTTTCCTTTTGTAAAAGTGGTGTGGAGAGGATTATCTCCCAGAGAAGCTACGTGGGAGACAGTTGAGGATATGCAGAAACAATATCCAGAGTTCATGTCCAGGAGTATGAGGTACGTATAAGCAATTTCGAGGACGAAATTTATTTTCACGGGGGAAGAAATGTAACATCCCCATTTTTCATGTGCCTCAATGTGGATTCATTTGAATATATGGATATTTCTATGAAGTAATGTGCTAATGAATATAGGTTGTTGCGTGAAATAATCGAATAAGATTAAGATGTGGTCGTGGGATTACTTGTTTATGTGTAATAAATTTGGCCAAAAGGGGATGAGAAGAAGTTGCATGAGTATTATTAGAATTAAGAGAAAAATTGAAGCAAGGTTAAAATTTCAATTTCCACAAATGATACCGTGTGTCTCATAATTATTTAGAATTTATGAGCACGGGAGCATGGGTTATAAGTTAAAAAGTGGGCTAAAATCATCCTAAGAGATGCTTAAAATTTTGGCCCAAACTAGGGAAAGAAGAAAAAAAAAATTGCCAAACTCATGTAACTAAATTGTTGGATTTTAACTAGATGGCATAGTGGTAAATATTGACCTTGTTGGAGGTCAAATTTTCCTTCATTCTTGCTGCCGAAATGTACCCCTTTTAATTGACAATAATCAAAGTCTTCTTCCCTCACTAGTTTCGGCCAGAACTCAGAAAAATGAGAAGAGGAAGAGACGAAAATTCTAGGAGAAAATAAGAAGGAAAAACTCAAGAATCTAGTAGGTAAATCTCATGTAATCTCTTCCATCTCTTCTAAGCTCTCTCTTTGCAACTCTTCTTGACCCAAAAATCTGTCTTCTTATGGTGTTCATGAAGGGGAGGTCGAAAATTTTGGTAATCAAGGAAGAAGAAATTACAAACACCTTTAAGGTTAGTGATTCTTGAACCTCCTTAGAATGGATTTGTGTTAGTGAATTGATTTGGGGTGGTGTTTTCTTGTATTTTTGGAAATGTTGGAAACCCTAAATGTAAGGGGAGGTGCTGTCCAAATTCTTAGATGGGGTTAGTATATGATTAAGGGTTCAAACAACAAATTAGAAGTGATTATGGACTAGGTTATGATGTTACAATGGAAACTTGAGTATTTGTGTTTAAAGTGTGATTTTCGTCCAGCTGAATTATGATGAGGATCTGAGTTGATTTTGGCATTTTTGAGGGTTCTAAAGTGTTTAAAATGAGATTTTGTATGGGGTTGAACTAGGATCATAATTTTGGAAATACAAAGGGAAGTGTGAAAAACGTTGGAGTGCTGTTTCTGGGAATTTCTGTGGAATCAGTCACCTTCTTCATGATATTTGACCTAGTAAATGGACTCTAAAAATTATGAAATTTTACGGGCAGAAAGTATAAATCTCAAGGATTATTTTGATGTATAATATGTAATTTTTCAAGTTCTGTACTAGGAGAAATTAATTTGTGAAAATGACCCTCTGATTCTGGACATGATTTCGCTCAGCAGGGGTATTTTTGGATATGGATGAATTTTCGACTTGGTATGACCCAAACTAGTATTTCTTGTTGAAAATAGACATATTAAGGGTCATTTGGGCTTTGGAATCAACCCAAAAGGAGTTTTCTAGATTTAATTATGAATTTTTGAAGTTGGGCTTCCATTTCAGCAAAATTTCAGATTTAGGACGAAAATTAAGAATATATGGGCCCAAATTAAATTCCTTAATAAGAAAAGGAATTTAGTAAGAATGGACACATTAGTTGGGCTTATTTTAATTTACCAAAGAAAATATTCATTGAAGTGTAATTAATTATATGTATATTTTATTATTTTAGGGATTATTGTGATATTTTGCACCACGAAGGTTATTGTTATCTCGTAGTCGACTACCGTGTAGTAACCTTAATCCTCATATACTACGTGCGACGTGTGTATATATGTTTTACCATATATATTACAAACATTTGATTATCATTTATTTTCGAGTGCTATGGAACCGGAATATGCTGTGTTCATAAAGGGCTTTGCTGTGTGCGTGCCCGGTGGTCTGTGCTGTGTGCTATTAGGACCACTGCAATCTGTAATGTGTGCTATTAGGACCACTGCAGTCTGTGCTGTGTGCTATTAGGACTGCTAGTTCCGGATTTGGCTGTGTGCCTTGCTGTATGCCTTGATACCGAATGTTATGTGGTTTGTGTATTAATTCTTGATTTTCTTACATACAATGTTTATACATTTTATATGAGATTAACGGTTACTCGGGATTCAATTTTGAATCCCACCCCTTTAAGCCATCCGCGGCTCATCTGGAGTAGAGCAAAGGGACAGAGGTAAGGCTCCGGAGCAGGGCTAGTGTAGTAGTAGATGTTGGTGACTCTCTTTTGGATATTTCTTTTGACTTGTGGATGACTGTAGATTATTATTTTGGCCGTCTGGGCACCATTATCGATGATCAGTATGTTTTGCTTCCTTCGAGGAAGAATCTATCTTTCCGTATTTTTATCGGTATATTATTGTCCAAACCGATGCATGCTCTTGCTTAAACTCTGATGTGTGTTGTAAATTATCCTGGTGAAAATAATTTAGAAATGTATAAAAAGTAAAGGATCACACTACCCGCTACCCGAAAGGGCGAGGCCGGTAGGTGTGTAACAAATTACCCCATTGATATTAATAATACAGTATTGAGCTCAATCTGTCTGTGAATTGGAAGGTTGAGAAATGGTCATGAAATTCTGTTGGAATCATGTTGATGATCCCCATTCTTATTTGCTGATGTATTTGTATATGCATGTATCTACATATTGAATGTTGAGTAGTGTATAGTTCTTTTTTTTCTTTTTTCTTTTTTATAAAGCAGGGACTAATCTGTACTTTTGGTACAAGGAATGAAGTACAAATATTTGTATAGATTATGAAATGGATCACATATTAAATTTTAGAGGTTGCAGTCAACCACATGGATTACAAGAAGTTTTCAATCATGCATATTCCTCACTAAGAAATGTCATTGAGAGAACGATTGGAGTTTGAAAATTTGTAAGACTACTGAGTATTTCTTGATTGTGCTTCACTGTTAGCAAATCTATTCTCATAGTATATTTATTTTGTAAATATATTGATAGTTTAAAGGTTATTTCATAATATACCTTTAATGATGATTTTTATTAGAAAAAGTGCTTATGACAAATTTTGCCAAACAGCTTATTTTTAATTTCAGCTTATAAGTAACTTTTAAGCTAAAAAATTTATATAATCACCAAACAACTTTTAACTTTTTTTGTTTTTTAAAAAGCTCTTTTTTTTAGCTTTAGTTTAAAAGTAGTTTTTAGCTTAAAAATAAATCTCCCAAACAGACAAGTTCAAAGGGCAGCTGAGTACAAAAGGCTTTCACCAATGGAGTCTAAAGAGGGATAGATGTATATAGCCTTACCCCTACAATTCCAAGGCTGTTTAAAAATTCAAAGCTTTAAGTCTCCCAAACAGACAATGGTATTTCAAATTTCTTATGCACATCATACTCCAAAAATTTAAATAGAAAAGTGTAAGGAACTCTGACGCAACCCAAGCATATGGATGCCGTGTTTGGTTTTTTGCCCCATTTTGGCCTTTTTCATCAGTACACTTGTTCTCTCTAAAGTTACTATTGCAGAGTTGTAAACCATCAAAGACAGAAAAATAGAAAGGAAATAAAAAGAGTCTTAGATACAAGTCTCCTCTTTGATCTCAACCATATGCACAAGTAAATGGAGATTGTAGGCAACACAATCACTTCCATAACCTAAATTCAAAAATAGAAACTCCAAAACGGAATCAGCCTATACAGTGGCTAAACTCAAGCACAGACACACAAAAATATGTGAATATGAAGAATCTTAGAATTTAAAGAGTACCTAGCTATTTATTGCCACTAAATGAAAGTTTCTCTCATTCAAAGCCAAGGCAAACCATTGATTTTATCAAGGACAATTTTCACATGCAAAGCCAGAGCAAAAGGATAATTTCCTCTTGCTTAACACTGGGACAATCATTAGCCCATGCCCATTAGACCACTGTTAGAGGGCATGTTTTATTTTAGAAATAAACCTTAAGGCACAATTGTAGTTCATACAACACATGAATATCAACAGTATTGAATCAGACCATTGTATCTAACTCCCTCCCAAAAACAAAAAGTATGAAGCTCACCAATGTTCTAACCATAATCAACCTCACCATCAATGCCCGAATGATTCAAGAATAGAGAATGGAAGGAAAGAACATCCAAAAAAAGTAAAATAAAAATAAGAAAATCCTTAAGAAAAGTTAAATAAAAAGGGAAGGAAACAATCTCCCACTCTATTGCAGCAACAATGGTAAATGTAATCAGTAAGCATTCCCTTTGCAAGTTAAATTCTAAAGGACAAACATTCGCTCAGCATTTTGGCACAAATTTTATTCGGAAGGCAAAGTTAAATCATATGAATCATAGGAATGTAAGCATAACTTTCATCTAATGATTTTGCATAAAAACACAATAAGGATCCGATGAGAAAATGCTAAAAGCAATTGAACAGCAACCGTAGAATTTTGTGCAAGACCACATCAGGGATTAAATTTTGGAACCTATCCAATTAATTCTAAAATCCAAATCCATTATGGCCTAAAATTACTAGGAAATCAAACATAAAACGATATTAACATTTTACACACATAGTCACCAAACCGTGTCCTCCCAATCCCAGTTTAATCAAGAATGAATGAGGAAGGGGACGATATAACTATTTTGTTTGGAAGTTATACAACCAAATCTGCGAAAGACCATAAGCTCAAATTCCAACTCAGACAACCTTACCTTCATCTTGTTAATGTCGGTTGTAATAGAAATAGGGAATCAGATTAAATAAGTCAGAGCCCGTAGAATTTTACATTGGAAGCTAACGCCAAGCCTCTCGGATTTCTCATCCCTGCTTCTTCCAGCTTCATCAGTCTCTGTATCAGAGAGATGCGAAATTAAATAGGCCTGAGGCCCATCTGTTTCAACATTGGGCTTTATATTAATCCTTAAATAATTCTTTTTCGGTGTATCCTCAATTGATCGTGCCTAGGGGAAAATGCCCTGAAAATTTCTATTTGTGAAAAGGGATCTACATTGAAGTATAGATAGCAGTACCTTTTGTGAAAAATTTCCTAATATATGGAGATTTCACCTTCCTTTTTTTTTTTTTTTTTGTAACAAAGATTTCACCTTCCTTATTTATTGTCTAGGGGTGGAAATATGTCAGTCTTTACCCCAAGCTATACCTATTTTAAATATGTTGGTCTATCATCTGTGTTTTTTTCTATCATCTGTGTTCTTTTAGCTTAAGCCTCATTTATATATAGGCTTGGTCTAATCTAAAACCGGTTTAAAACCCTACACTTTAAAAAACTGCATACAAGCTAATAGGCGAAAGTGCTAAGGAGGCCATCATTAGGCCTTCACCGAATAAGTAGCCTAGGCCTCCAAACAAGCCAAAAAAAAGAAGTGATATTTCAGTAATTAAAGAATTATATTTTTAAATTATAATATAAGAATAAAAAATATAATTTTATTTCTTTAGTGTGTAAATATATCAAGCCTGAAAACTTATATGCCAAGCTTTAACAAAACAAGTCTTTCTTGTTTACACATTTAAGCCATTAGATAGGAATTGGCTTGACATTTTTACAAATAGGCTTGGCCAGGCTATATACCCTTGACAGGCTACTTGACCCATTTCCACCCATAATTATCTATTAAGGGTGCCTCCCTCATTGTTCCTCAATTTGACCGTCTTGTGTGTTGTGGTGTGTCGCTCCCTTTTACTACACCCTACTAAGTTTTGGAACTTCTACCCATATCCAATCTAGGACACGTTCTCTCTTCACTCTATTTATTTTTTGACAAAAACATGGAAGGAAAATTGAATTTCCTTTTTTATACAAAAGGGACAAGCGTTAAAGTACATGTTTTTATAATAACAAACCATAGAAATGCTTTCTAAACAAAAATATTACTCAGGTGAGAGTGTGTCCCTGTATCACTAGAAGGTCACTGACTAGTGATGAACTTATTTTGTGAAAGCTATTGGTGCACTTGAGTGAAAGATGTACCACTCGAGTGATAATCTAAAAAATTAACCATCACTACCAATGTACCGACTAGTGAGTGAAGGAATATGTAAAACTCTTCTCAATCACTTGAGTCCAAACTATGTCACTTGAAAGATGAACTAAAAATGGTGTGTCACTTAAGGTACCCGATGGGGATTCTTTAAAAATCTTCCTTACTCTCAAGTCAAGTGGCTACCACTCAAGTAATGATAAAAACCCTGCAAGGTACCTAAAGGTAACTCACCACCTTTTAAAGGAAGAAATAATTATTCACTCGAGTTACAAAGAGGCACTCAAGTGATGCCCAAATCTTTGCAAGGTACTTGATGCTAACTAGCTATTTTTAGAAACAAATTGTGTTAAGTCGCTCGAGTTACTAAGTTGCCATTCGAGTGACACTCAAATACTTGTTGGTTACTTCTTGGTAACAAGAAGGAGATAACATGACAAAGTTTTAAAAAATAACATCACCCTGGTGCAAATTGTTGAGAAATGTGTGGTTGAAGAAGCTATGGACTTTTGCAAAGAATATCTATCAACATCGAAGGCTCAATCTCATAATGAGAAGGGTAGAAGTCATTGAACACAACGGCTCAAAGTAAAGAGTATGCGTTATGAAGAGGTGTTGCAATCATACTTCTATATCTTGAATAATATAGAAGAAGTTCAGTTGTACTTAGATGAACATAGAAAGAGTTTAAAGCATATCTATCATAGAAAAAATGATGTGCAGATAGCTAATGAGCAAAACAAGACATTCATAGAATGGTTGAAGGAAAAGGTTTCGCACGAGACTAGTGTGTCTGAGACAATTAAATGATTAGCATGGGAGCCTTCTTTTAAAGTCATCACTTGGAGCAATTATGATAACAGGTATTCTTTCTACAAAAAGGCCTAAGATAATAGAAGTACTATGCAAAATTGTAGGTTAATGGTGGTAACTGAGTCAATGCACAGTTTTAGTTTGAAAGATAAAAGCTCAATATTGGCATCCATGGCCTATTATGGAGTTATTGAAGACATAATGGAGATAAACAACACCAAGTTGAGAGTTCCTTTATTCAAATTAAATGTCAGTGGGTGAATAATAATGTTGTTCAAATAAATCGATTAGATTTAAGACATAATGTTTTCTTGAGCTTCAGAGGAGAAGACACCCGAAAAGGCTTCACAGACCACTTACACGCTGCTCTTGAACAAACAGGTATCATGATGAGCTCAACAGAAGAGAGGTTATTTCTAATCAACTTCTACGAGCAATTGATGAATCTTTCATCTCTCTTGTTATTCTCTCTGAAAGTTATGATTCTTCTAGGTCGTGTTTGGATGAACTTCAATTCAAAGGATTCTTGAATCTAAAAAAACTTTTATAAGATTGAACCATCTGATGTGCGTCATCAAAGAGGCAGCTTTGCTCGTGCCCTTCAAAAACATGGTGAGAGATTTGCTAAAAACAAAGAGAAGGAGCAAAGATGGAAAGATGCCTTACAAGAAGTTGCAAATATATCTGGCTATGACGACTCTACAGATCAGCAAGTTTTCTATAGTATTGATTTATTGACAAAACTTGTGTTGTGCCGTTGTGGAATTCCTGTGCTCATCGCTCATTGCTCATTGCTCCGTTCAAATATAGTTTTCACGGTAAAATTTTAACCGATGATTTTTAACTAAAAAATTAATTTTTTTCAAAAAAACTGTCATAACGGAGATTATCTTCATTTTAAATTTTGCATACATTAAGATTTTTTTTTTTTTTTCAAAAACTAAAAGTAACAAAAATGAAATATGGACCATCCAAATAAATCTGGAGGGTCCAAATTTTGGTGCTCATCACCTTAACAACTTTATGAATAGTGATAGGCCTTTTAACCACTCAGCGTAGAATTAATTACTAGTTACTAAATAGTATTATTGCTGAAGAAATTTTGATATAGTAGCGTTAAATCTCATACCTTTTGGTAATTCTGTCTCTTTTCTTATGCGACAGATCTTTCTCAAAAATTTTGTTCTATCTTACCCCCTCTGGTCCTATCTATAGGACATATTTACCTAATTTTGGAGAGACTATGGATAGTAGTTAAATTGGTTGATTATATTTATTTTTTCAAAATACCCTTATTTAAAAATTAAAACAGCATCCAGTTACTCCAATTCTCATTTTTTGTCGGACCTCTTCTACCTCACACACAACTTCTTCGAGCTCTCACATAGTCCATGTAACACTCCATATTCAATACTACCCATTATGAATACTAATAAGCAGTATACACTACTACAAAAAACACTTTTAACGTCCGTTTTTAAGACCATTAGACGACCGTTTTCAAGGGTCGTAAAAGGAAGAGTCGTTGAAAGTTTGTGACATACAACGACTGTTTTTAAAAAACAGTCATTGAATTTCAACGACTTTTATTTAAATAACAATGCGTTGTATCTCCTTTTTTCCCCAAATAGCAAAAAAAAAAGCATTACAAAGAGGAAAATTGAAAAGCCAAAAAACATCGCATCGGGAAAATTGAAAAACAACATAAAGCTTTGTCATGCTCTGCCACCACAGAACAGGAAGAGGAAGAAAATTGAAAATGTTCGTTTCATCAACTAGGGGCACAGATACCCCAACTTTAGCAATTGGTCTACCAAGTCCTAGAGCTAGACTCTGTGCCAGAAGCTTGCTGATAACTGCAATCCTGGAAAAAAATCAATTAGAAAGAAAACAGTTAGCATCATGTAATACCTTAAAATCTCACTTATGATAAATAACATAATTTAGTAAATAATACCTATTGGAAATAGGTGAATATGTGGTCTCAAATCCTGTGAGGTAATAATCTTATTTTTCTAGGGTAATTTCCCTTGAAATTAAAAGAAATAAAGTGTCAAAAGTCCCTAAGTGAGTTTGTGGGTCATAAAATACCCCGAGAATATTATGATAAATCCTAAGGGGCAATTAAATATTTATTAAAAATAAGAAAGTATGCTGTCTCTAATTTAGATAATTTATTGGATTATTTTCCTTGGAAAATAATGAGTCAAAATTAAATATTATTTTGACGAACATAAGTTGCCCCATGATTTTTAATATAATGCATGGGACATAAAATACCAATGCCAATGTAATAGTTGTGAGAAAATGATTAATCCTAGTTAAGAAAATTATCAACAATTAGTAAGTGATTAAATAAATAATTAATGGCTAATTGTTTAAGCATGGATCAAGGGAATATTCAAGGTTAATTATATGAAACCTCTAATTAATGGTTATTAACCAATGAAAGGCCAAGATTGAATCTAATAAAGTGAATCTAATGGTTCTAATTAATTGAATCTTAATCCATGTAAAAATGAATCAACCAATGGGAGAATTCTTGCAAAATAAATATGAGATAATTAGAGGATAATATGAATTAATTGAAAAACAAAAAGAATATGGAAAGGGGGATGGGAAAACCGAAATTTTGATGAGGGAAAGAGAAAGAAAATGTTGAATTTATGTAGGTGTGAACACAAATGCAAGTGGGAGAAAATGAAAAAATAGAAAGATATTTATTGAAAAAGCAAATGGGATAAATGAGAACCGATAGAAATTAAATCCTATCTTGAAATCCTTGGATTAAGTAGTAAACATCTGGACATATTATGAATCAGTGAATTTTTGTCCCGAAGTTGGTGTTAGCCAAAGTCATTTCCGTAACCGATGGCGTTGATCCTGAAATGGTTAACAGGCTAGGAAATACCCTTAATGAGACCATAATTTTTGTTAACCCAAATATTTCTCAAGAGGAAGCTTAGACCTTCAAGGTTATGCTAAGGAATATTTGAGATTATTTAAGATTACGCGATTAGAACACCGAACTTTGTGAAGAAGTAGCAAGGTTCTGGGTAATTTCTTCGGTCCCTAGTTTTAGTTTTCGTATTTCATTCGGTAGTTTTAGTATAGATGTTAGTTTGATCTTTAATCTTCCAAGTATGATGTTGATATCATGTTTTAAGATTAAATCTGATGGTTATTGTATGCGTATATGTGCTATGTGTATGGTATGTTTATATGAGGTAGCTGATAGCTCTGTGGTATGTTCATGTACTGTTGTTATGATTATGCTTGCTGGGTATCGGGATACGCTTGTTAGGTGTGAAATGCTTGGTGTGAAACGCTTGCTAGGTGTGAAACGTATGCTAGGTGTGACATATCTGCCAGGGGGCTTATGTGCTGTTGGGATACGCTTGTTTGTATGCTCTTATACTATCTATGATGTGAATAGTTGTAACTCGTATATTGTATATATAAACATGAGGTTAACCGTTACTTGAGGTCCGGTGCGCATTGTGGAAAGAGATTTGCCGTGTCTCCCAAAATAACCAAGTTCGAAAATGATTTGCAGAAATAGGGAGCCTGGGTAGTTTCCCCAACGAACTTGCAGCGGGTTTGATTAACAACAACAAATAAACGTAAATGAAGAAATGGGGGTTTTTGATTCAAACAGATTAAAAACGAAAATAAATCGAAATGTAACGAAATATGCAGAAACATATTAAAAACGATCAACCCAACGTTTAGATTCCAGAAACTTCCATCATTGAACGAAATATAACTAACTCACGTTTGGTTCTGGATGAACCGAAATCTCTCATTCATCCAGAGAATCCCTCAACTAGACGATTGCCTAGCATATGTTTGAACAGTGGCGTCTCACTATGCAATCGCACAGCAACACTGTAACCTAGTTCAAACTCAGTCCTTGGGATGAACCAAACCGAATATTAAATCTAGTTTTCGAACTATTTCCAGAAATCAAATCCGATAAGATGAAAACAGAATCGAGTAAAGTTACCGATTAAGCACAAGCTCTCTGGACGAATCATGGAATCCTCAACGTTGGGTTAATCACAGAAGTTTAGTCGAGCATGGCTGGGAAAAACGAAGAATAGACGAAGAACGCGAAGAACACGAAGAACATATGAAGAACAATTGAGAGAATTTCAAAACCTCTATTTTGATCCACTAGTTAACAAAAACGTGAATGAATTCTATTGTAGCCTCCATGTCACTTAAGTTTAACCTAAAATGGAAATGGGTCTAATGGTTCAGCCCAATACTAAAATAAAATAAAAGTGGACTTAAATTACAAAATTCGAGCCCAAATAAAATCAAGAATTGTACATCCGACTTCGAATTCAAAATTGACCACCCTCTTGTCCGAATTTTCTCTTTATGTCTCATAACAATTGTAGCTCTTTGAATCATCTGAAATATGAGACAAAAATGAGGCAAATCCGATGTCTGGATCAAGAGTTATGGTACAAATAGTGAAGCAATGTAAAGCTGGAATTTTATTATTAAAAATGGCTAAAATGTAATCAAAGGCCCAAAGCCCAAATGAATATAAAAGCCATTATTTATTAACTAAAGAGTCCTAAATTATTAATCAAGAGATAAAAAGAAGTGTATAAAATATTCAATTATCAAATTCCCCCACACTTATCTTTTTGCACTCCTGAGCAAAATTCAAAGAAAAAGACTAAAAGGAAAGACTCTCTCTTTTTTTAACAGTTGCTAACAATGGAAAAATTGAATCAATGGACAAAAAGCTTCAAAAGACCAATCATTCAAGACCAAAATCCTTTCATCTCAAATTACAAATCATGGCAATCTCAATCAATGATGCTAACCACAAAAGATGGTCTCTCAAAGGATGCTCTCAATTAATCTCTCAAGTGTATAGGGTAAATTAGTGTATCGCTCAAATTCTACTCAAGAAAATTGTTCTACCATAAGCTTGCTCAACTTCTACGTCTCCACTACTCATAACACATACATGCACAAATCAAGAGAGCTTGTTATTAAAGGTTGTAATGGGGCTAGGGTGAAGGTAGGTAATAGTATGGAATGAGAGGCTAAGCACCAAAGAAATCAAAAAGAGCACTGATTAACACAATCATTCTCTCTATGTATGATTTTTTTTTTCTTATATATCTCCTTTCTTTCTATGTATTTTCTTTTCTTTTTCTTTCTTTCTTTTCTGTTTGTTTTCTTCTTCTTCTTTTTTTCTTTTTCTTTTCTTTCTTTATAATCACAATGACAAAATCAAATATCTCCCCCACACTTAAACTATTGCACTCCGAGCAACCCCACACTTAAACACAAAACCTAGGTGAAACCAATGCTCAATAAATTTCCAAGGTGCGGAATAAAATGATTTTACGCTTAGGCTTGTAATGTGGTTTAGAAAAGAATGAGTCAAAAAGGCACAAAGGGGCTAACAAAGGAACATAATGCAAGGGAAAGCTATTTGGCCAAAGTGGGGAAATTAAAAGAAAGAAAACAAGCTTCCATCATACTTAAGCACGTAAGTGAAAAATGTAGTTTCAAAAAGAAAAGGAGCAAGTTCTAGAGAACACAAATCAGGAGCAGATGCACACATGAAAGAACGAATGGCAAAAGATGAATTCCATTCATGCAGGCCCAAAACCTCACAAGGTCAATACCAACTTAGGCAATCAACAACATCGATCAACTACCAAGACATGTAATCGAAGAGTCAAGAATTGCAGACTAAACAGAATGATCCATTAAAACCAAAATGTCCTAGTTCATAATATGTAGCAATCATAGAAAAAGAGATTGTATTTATTTATTTATTTTTTGAAAAGCAAAGTGCAAAAATGAAAACAAATAAAAGAGAAAGAGGGGGAAGAAAGAAGAATACTCCCCAAGGGTTTATGGAGGGTAAGTGGCATCAATGAGGAGAATCTCTGCTTCCTCAGGCTGTTGCTGGGATCCCTCATGAAATTGCTTGAGGCGATGCCCATTTACCTTAAAAGTTCGTCCTGTGTGGATCACATAGCTCAACAAAGACCAAAGGGAAATATGTTAGTGATCACAAAAGGGCCATCCCATCTAGATCGAAGCTTACCAGGCATAAATTTCAGACGAGAGTTAAACAAAAGAACTTTCTGGCCCACAGAAAATTCTTTCCTCAGAATATGCTTATCATGGAATGCCTTAGTCTTTTCCTTGTATAACCGTGAACTCTCATAGGCATCCAATCTAAGCTCATCTAACTCTTGCAACTGCAGCTTCCGCTTCCATCCCGCACTTAGCCAAATCCATGTTACATTGCTTAATGGCCCAATAGGCTTGATGCTCCAACTCAACCTAAGATGACACGCCTTACCAAAGACAATCCGATAGGGAGACATCCCAATTGGAGTCTTGTAGGCGGTGCGATATGCCCACAAAGCATCATCTAGTCTCTTACTCCAATCTTTCCGGTAGAGTTGACAGCTTCAAGGATTTGCTTAATCTCTCTATTTGAGACTTCAGCCTGACCGTTGGTCTGAGGATGGTATGCTGTGGAAACCTTGTGAAGCACTCCATACTTGCGTAACAAGGCACCCATGCTTCGATTGCAAAAATGGGAACCCTGGTCACTAATAATAGCTCTAGGAATGCCAAACCAGCAGAAAATGTTAGACCTAACAAAATCCACCAGCACAGAAGAATCATTAGTCCGGGTGGCTTTCGCCTCAACCCATTTCAAGACATAATCATCTTCCACAAATAAGGGTCATCCCAAACATAATATTTAGACTCACTTTTCAATTTCAAGGTTTGGGCCCTAGTGGAGTCTACAGGGAAAAACACCACCTACCAAGTAGTTAACCAGATTAGCATACCATGGGATCTTACCTTGCACCGTAGAAGCCGCTCATCGTGAAATCATCCCGAATAGAAGAGGGGTGAGAGGGAGAATGGATAATGCGACTCAAGTGGTCGCCTACCCAGCTTTGTGCTCCACTTACTCTCGAATCTCTACATCAAATTCTTGGAGCAATAACATCCACCGAATGAGTCGTGGCTTAGCATCTTCCTTTTCAACAGAACTTTAAAGCAAAGATGGTCGTAGAAAACAATTACTCTACTAGCTAGCAGATATGACCTAAACTTATCAAAAGCAAATACAATAGCCAACAACTCCTTTTCAGTGGTAGTGTAATTAGACTGAGCAGAATCTAAAGTCCTGGAAGCATATGCAATGACATGGGAAGCTCTATCAACCCGTTGTGCCAAGATAGCACCAACCGCATAGTTGGAAGCATCGCACATCAACTCAAAAGGGAGGTACCAATCAGGGGGCTGGATCACTGGGGCTGTGGTCAGGCAACGCTTCAAGTGATCGAAGGCTGCCTTGCACGCATCATCAAATACAAAGTCGGTGTCCTTATGCGTAAGGTTGACAAGGGTCGAGCAGTCTTGCTGAAATCTCGAATGAAACGTCGATAGAAACCCGCATGACCAAGAAGAGAGCGAACTTCCCGCACGAAGCTTGGGTAAGGCAAAGCAAGAATTACATCTATCTTAGCGGTGGTCTACCTCAATCCCTTTCTTAGACACTATGTGTCCCAAGACTATACCAGACTCAACCAAAAAGTGACACTTTTCATAATTCAGCCTCCATGCAAATCCTCTAGGAACTCGTAGAAAATACTCACCATACAACGCCGAAATGTGCCAGTGCATTGCAGAGGCCAAAAGGCATCCTTCGGTAAGCATATGTCCCAAAGGGGCATGTAAAGGTCGCCTTCTCCTGATCCTCAAGAGCAATATGGATCTAGAAATATCCGGAGTAGCCATCCAGAAAGCAGTAGTGAGACTTACCATCCAATCTCTTTAACATCTGATCAATGAAAGGTCGTAATGATCCTTGCGAGTAGCTTGGTTGAGTCTCCTATAATCGATGCAAACTCTCCAACTATTCTGAACTCGAGTATGAATGAGCTCATTTTCTCGATTGGCTACTACAAAGGACTCCGGATTTCTTAGGAACCACCTGGACCGGGCAACCCACGGCTATCGAAATAGGATAGATGATACCAGCTTGCAGAAGCTTAATGACCTCCTTCTTTACCACATCAAGGATAAGAGGATCAAGGCGTCTCTGGGGTTGCCTCACCGGCTTAGAGTCCTCTTCCAACAGAATTCGATGCATACACAATGACTTTCTTGTTGGCCCTCAATAAGCTTAGCAGCTTCTCATCTTGATCAGGCAAGAGATTATTTGCCACAATGACTGGCAACTGTTCATTCACCTCCAAAAATGCATACTTCAGGTGATCTGGAAGGGATTTCAACTCTAGATTGGGCGGTTGCTCAGTTGAGGGAAAAAGCTTGGGTGGTTGTTGCAACAACTCGATGCCATCACACTAGAAATGCCCGAAAACCACATTCAAAGAAGCGAAGAAGAACGTGGCTATACACTCAATGTTAGCATCGAATTCACTTATCAAAATCAAGCAAGCTCATCAAAATCGAAGCAAGCTCATCAAAATCGAATCGGGATGCACATCAGATCGGGATGAAGCTCAAATTCGTAATCAACATCAGAATCCACAAGTAATACAGAATCACTAAGCAAGTCAGAATCATCAAATAATTTAGCCTTAACCAAGTTAGTGCAAACAGAGCACCATTCGTTATCAGCACATGCACAAATGGGAGAATCACTCACAGATGCAAAATCAGGATAATCAACACATCAATCAGTAAGAACATCATCCACAGCATCATCAATCACATCAATGCAGAAAACAGAATGCTCTTCCCTAGGATGTTTCATGGCATCAAAAATATTGAAATTCACAGATATATCACCAAACTCCATGGAAAGAGTACCAGAATGCACATCTATCTTATTCCTAGCTGTTTTCATGAAAGGCCTCCCTAGAATGATTGGTGATCTACTAGTAGAAGACTCAGCTTCCATATCTAAGACGTAGAAATCAGCAGGGAATATCAATTCATTAACTTTGACCAATACGTCTTCAACCAAGCCAGAAGGATGAGCATTACTCCTATTAGCTAACTGGACAACAACACCAGTAGGACGCAAGGGACCAAGACCAATAGATTTATAAATAGATGCAGGCATGACATTAATAGAAGCACCTAAATCTAGCATGCAATCATCAAATCTATAATTACCAATAAGGCAAGGGATAAAAAATGTCCCTGGATCTTTGCATTTACGAGGCATGGTAGGCTGGATGAGTGCTGATACATTCTGGTTCAAACTCACTCGTTCATTCCCCTTCGCCGCCTCTTGTTGGTGCACAACTCCTTCAGAAACTTGGCATATTTAGGAATTTGTTTGACTGCATCTAAGAGAGGAATGTTGATCTCTACTCTTCTGAATGTCTCAAGTATATCCTTCTCTTGTGCTTTTTCTACCAACTTCTTGGATGGAACTGCTCTCTGAGGGAAAGGAAGAGGAATGGGGATGCCTTCCTCTTCACGTTGCTGCACTACCTTTTTATTTTTAGAGTCAATCTTCACAGTTTCTGACTCTTTTTCTGATGTGGAAGTCACATCTGCAGCTGGTTTAGGTTCCTCCAATTGTTTGCCAGATCGAAGGGAGATAGCACTCACATTCCCCTTAGGATTAGGAATTGTTTGTGAAGGAAGAGTGTTGGATCCCTAAGGTTGAAGCTGTTTCAATGATGTTACCAACTGCCCAATCTGTGTTTGCAAACTCTGAATGGAAGTGTCAGTTTGCTATTGGAACTGCATATTGGCTGTGACAAATCGCTTCATCATATCTTCAAGTGAGGAACCACCACCACCACCACTACTACTAGCCTGCTGTTGTGCCACCTGTGGAGGTGGACATATGGCTGGTCGAGGAGGTGGTGCTGGCAAAGGCAAAGGGGGTGCAGATCATTGCTGGAAATTCCGTGGTCTCAGACTGTCTCTACTTGGTAATTCCTGATTCTGTTGTACCGGTTACTCGGGTTCGATTTTGGTTCCAAATAAAGTTGGGGTGATTTCTCCAACCAGGATTGTAGGTATTGGAGAAGGCATTATTCTGCTGGTATTGTGGCTTTCCTGGAAAAACACCCACTACAGCTACTGATTGGTCTTGGTAAGTAGGATCATGCAAGGTAGGGCAAGAGTTAGTAGAATAATAAGGGTCAGAACAAAACCCACAGGAGTACCCATGCTGAGGAGGGGAAGACTGTATTGTCTGTGTCACTGCCAACTGCCTCACAAGGGAAGTCAGATCATCAAGTCTAGTCTCTAATCTCTGAGAATCATACTGGATTGGAGGTGCTTGAATATGGTAAACAGCAGTACTATTGGCCACGGTGCCAAACTGAGAGTTATCTGCCATAATGGTTATCAAATCTCTAGCTTCTTCAGGTGTCTTGTTATTCATAGCCCCACCGCTAGAAGCATCCACCAACCCTTTGTCTACCAGCAGTAGACCATCGTAAAAACAGGTAATCAAGTCTTTTTCAGTTATTTGATGGTGTGGACAGCTTGCACATAACCTTTTGAACCTCTCCCAATACTCATGCATAGTCTCCCTAACGACCTGTTTAATGTTGCCAATTTCCTTCTTGATCGCAGTTGCTCTTGAGGAAAGGAAATATTTCTCTCGAAATAACCTCTGAATATCAGTCCAGCTCCCAATAGATGAGGGCTGAAGGTACAACAACCAATCCTTGGCTCCATCGTCCAATGAGAAAGGAAAAGCTCTCAGCTTGATATGATCTTCATCAATGGCATGTGGTTTCATTGTGCTGCATACTACATGGAATTCCTTCAAATGCTTAATGGGGCATTCACCTGCAAGACCATGAAACTTAGGCAACAAGTGTATTAGACCAAATTTAAGCTCAAAGTTAGCAGCAAGGTCAGGATATTGGATGCACAAAGGTTGATAATTAACATCGAGTGCACCAATTCCTTTAAAGTATGACGATCTGCCTGTTCTTCTGCCATAATGTCTGAGTTAGCAAAATTGCTACTAGAATCAGTGAAAACAACAAGACTATCAGAAATACTATCAGAAACACAATCAGAAAGATCAACAGAATGGACACAATCAGAATGGTCAAAATCAGACTCCAATTTAGTGTCCAGTTCAGTATTAATCTTATGACTTAGCCTAACAACTCTTCTAGCAGTAAGAATTGTTCTTTCTATTTCAGGATCAAATGGCAACAAATCTTCTGGATTAGTAGTATTCCTGGTACTCATGCAGAGAGATACTCCAAAAAAATTACCGTATTAGAAATCATAGAATCAAAACTTAAAACAGCGAAAAAGTGGTATAAACGTTGGAATTTGGGGAAAATAGGGTATACCTCACTCCCAAGGAGAGTGATTTTTTCTTAGAATGCCCAATTCCTTGTGAATAAGACCTAGTTTGAGTGATCTGGGTTAGAAAAATTTCTGTCCGACCACCCGAACCACCTAAACTACCGAAATGAAGCTATTTACAATACTGTTACTAATCAAACCGATGCAAACTCCCCGGCAGCGGCGCCATTTTTGGAAAGAGATTTGCCGTGTCTCCCAAAATAACCAAGTTCGAAAATGATTTGTGTGTAGCCTCCATGTGTAATACCCTAAAATTTGACTTAGGGTAAATATCATAATTTAGTAAAATATACCTATTGAAAATAGGTGAATATGAGGTCTCAAATATGGGAAGGGATTTATCATAAGTTTCTAGGGCAATTTCCGTTAAAATTAGAAGGAATAAAGAGCCGTAAAAGCCCTAATTGAATCTATGAACCATAAAATACTGTGATAAATCCTTAGAGGCAATAAAATAATTATTAAAAATTAGAGAGTATGTTGTCTCTAATTTAGACAATTTTTGGGATTTATTTCCTTGGAAAATAATGAGTCAAAATTAAATATAATTTTGTGGAGCATTAGTAGCCCCGTGATTTTTAATATTTAATATGGAGTGTAAAATACCAATGTAAGTAAAATAGTTGTGAGATAATAATTAATCCTAATTAAGAAAATTATCAATAATTAGTAAGTGATTAAATAGATAATTAATGGCTAATTGTTTAGACATGAATAAATACTCAAAGTCAATATAAAGCAAAGGCCAAGATTTAATCTTATTAAGTCAATCTATTGGTTCTAATTAAATTGAACCTTAATTCATGAGAAAATAAATTAGCCAATGGGAACACATGGAATATAGGATTTTTGTGCAAGAAGAGAAGCATATTCCTTGGCTAGAAAATGACCATGAGTTTCGAAAAGTAGGAGGAAGCTTTAATTAGATAAACAATGCTATTGGCCATGTAAAGATATATTAATTGACTAAAGAAAAGAAAGGATGTCGGCACATATTAAGCAAAGAAATGATCAGCTTGTTTTATTAGGAAAAGATGCAATAAATGGATAGGTTTTTGTTTCTTTCTTTCATTAAATAATTGGAGTATTTAGCAAATGAATAAAGCAACATGCATGGCTAACAAACAGCCATACAATTCGAAAATGGGAGAAAGAAAGAGAGAAAAAATGTGTGGTGTGAATATGAGCCAAGAGATAAAGTAGAAAACTTGTTTGAGAAGTGTTGAAAAGTCAAAATCTACAATTAGCCAATAGGAGCACTTTGAGCATAAGATATTTGATCAAGTGGGAGCAACATCTTTGACCAAAAGATGGCCATCATTTTCGAAAGTTTGAAGAAAGAAAGAGAGAGAAAAATGATTGAATATATGTGTAGTGTGAACACAAAATACAAGTGGGCAAGTGGGTTAAAAGTTGGGATATTTATTAAAGCATTTGTGATTTAACCAAGAGAGATATCGGCCAAGCATAAGGGATTTCATTATCAATCAATTAATCAAAAAGCAAGTAGAAAAGTCAAATTGGAGGAAGGAGCCGAATTGATTGTTGCATATATGTATAAGCCGAAATTGTTAAATTGAAATTATGTTGAGCATGGGAGGTCGGCATTAGCATCCCATGGTGGAGAATTGAAGTTGCAAAATACCCTAGATCCCATGGTTATAATTGAAGATGATAAAGTATGAATAGTAATTCTTTTGGCTATAAATAGCCCTTCCTCTTCAATTCAAAAACTCACCAATTCACCAACATCTCTTAGAGATTTCGAAAATAGAGAGAAGGAAGAGAGGAGGAGGAGTCCGGAGGAAGAAGCAGCGAAGCTTTGGGTAAGTTTTTCGGTACCGAGTCTTAAGTTCAAGTTTTTGATTCGGTAGTTATAGTAGAGATGTTGTTTTGGTTTTTAATCTTCCAAGTATGATTAGATATCATATGTTAGGGGTATTTTAGTCATTAATTTCGAAATTCATGATGGGGTCGGAGTTATGGCAAAATTTTGGAAGATTAGAGTCAAAGTAACGAAGTGTCAGCGTAAATTCGCGCCGATTAGGGGTCGGGGGTAAAATGGTCATTATGACTAAAAATGCCTGTCGTAATGATAGATCCTTAAAAAATACGTTGTTATATTGATAGGATATCCCTGATTACGTTCTGACCAACCGTCGTACCGAAATTCCGTCAACGAAGGTACGTTCGCGTACTGTAACACTAATCTGATGGATATAGTATGCGTGTATGTGATGTGTGTGTGGTATGTATGTGTGGTATGTTGATTGGTGCATATTATGTTAGAAGATAACTGTATGCATGCCGGGAGCGATACATCCGTAATGCCGGGAGCGATACATCTGTAATCTTGGGAGCGATATATCCGCATGCCGGGAGCGATACATGTGCATTGGTTGGGTGTGATTTATATGTTGTGTTAATGTTGTTCGTAACCCATATGTATGTATGTATACATGAGGTTAATCGTTACCCGAGATCCGTGCGGATCTCGCCTCTAACATAGCATCGTGGTCAAGGGCCGAGGACCGAGGAGAGAGAAAGCAGCAGGGTTCAAGGATCCGGTCAAGACTTTCGTTGTTACTCTTTATTTTTGAAAACTCTCGGTCACTGTACCGCTTCTGTAATTAGCCAGTGGGCATTTTGAATAAATATATCAGTTACACTCTTACTCCGATGCTCTACTCTGATGAAAAAAATTTATACTGCTTTTGGAAAACGGGATGTTACACCATGTCACTTAAGTTACTAACAAAAACGTGAATGAATTCTGTTGTAGCCTCCATGTCACTTAAGTTTAACCTAAAAATGGAAAATGGGTCTGATGGTTCAGCCCAATACTAAAATAAAATCCAGAATTGTACATCCGACTTCGGCTCCAAAATTGACTGCCCTATTGTCCGAATTTTCTCTTTATGTCTTCATAACAATTGTAGCTCTCTGAATCATCTGAAATATGAGACAAAAATGAGGCAAATCCGATGTCAGGTTCAAGAGTTATGGTACAAATAGTGAAGCAATGTAAAACTGGAATTTTATCATTAAAAATGGCTAAAATGTAATCGAAGGCCCAAAGCCCAAATGAATATAAAAGCCATTATTTATTAACTAAAGAGTCCTAAATTATTAATCAAGAGATAAAAAGAAGTGTATAAAATATTCAATTATCACATTGGACCTCAGCTCTTAACATAGCTTCAGGGTCGGGAGGACCGAGGACCGAGGATAAAGGCAAGCAGCCCGCATAGAGACCCGGCTGAAGACTTCTTCTGTTTATGTAGTTACGTTTATGTTAGACGTTCGGAATAATGTATCGTTACTGTAATTAGCCAGACTTACGGCATTTTGAATATAAGTATCAGTTACTCTCTTGCTCTGATGCTCTACTCTGATGTTTTAATGAAAGAAAAAAAATTATTCCGCTTTTGAAAATGGGATGTTACACATCAAGAGCAAAACAGAAGAAAAATCAAAATCGAAATTTTGATTAAAGCCAAAAGAACCATAATATTGAAAAGAACTAGATGAAAAAAATCAAAAATCCAGATCCAAATCAAAGAGCTACCGCCTAAAAATATGAAGTTTTCTCTTCAAAACCCAACAGTTTGTTATATCAAAACATTTAACGTTCGTTTTTAAAAAAACAGGTGTTAAAAATAAGCAGAAAATTACAACAGTGCTACCGCCTACGTTTTTGAAGGTGGAATATCACCTAGAGGGGGGTGAATAGGTGATTATAAAAATTATTTTTGCTAGATACTCGGTCACCCATACAACAGATATATATCAAGGTAAAGTACAGATAGGGAAGACGAGATTGACACAAAGAAGTTATACTGGTTCGGTCTAACTCTTGACCTACGTCCAGTCCCTTAAACACTCCGGATTTCACTAACTTACCCAAACACTCGGGATTGGACTTTACAACTGCCCAAAACCACTCCGGGACTTTACAATTTCAATTACACACTCTGCACTCGAGATGATCCTTTCCCTAGGACTCACTCCCCCTTACAAGTTGTAATTGAATAACCCACACTTAAGGTTCCACAACCTTAAGATTTGCGATAAATGATAATCAAATGATTACAAAACTCCTCACTGAGTAGATATGTGATAAACAATGAAGTACAGAGTATTAGAAAGTATTGCAAAGTATTGCCCGAAAGTATTGCAGAGTATTGGCCGAAAGTATTGAAAGTATTGGCTGAAAGTATTGCAGAGTATTAGCTGAAAGTATTGAAAGTATTGGCCGAAAGTATTCGAAAGTATCTAGAAGTATTCGTAGTATCTCACAAGAGCTTAGCGGAACTAATCTCTCGAGAGGATCTTTCTGCTTGTGCGTTTTGATCTTTCACTGCTGCATATTTTTGGGTAGTTTGATCGGTCAAGTCTTCTCCTATTTATACTGATTTGGTTTGTGTCCGTTGTAGCTGTGGCTTCTATGTTTGAATTCAAATGCAGAACATTCCTTATTCGTTCTTCGCTGCATTAATTCTCATTCATTTGAAATCATTCCTTTGTAATGACAACCGATTCTCACTCTATGATTCATGATAGATGCATCGAATGTTTCTTCGTTGCTTCTGTGCGTTTGCGTGTTTTCCTTTCTACTTCGTATCGTGAGTGTATATGCGGATATTTCGTTACCCATAATAATCCTGTATTATAACTAGAATATTTGAACATTATGAGCAGAATCGGTCAATAATCAAATCATTAAAGATCTTCATTAATAGTATTTAATTCCGTAATCACGATCCGAAGTCCCGATACAATGGAAGTATGTTTACCGAACATACTCGAGTATCCCATACTCATACTCAAGTATCTCTGTGATTCAGATATGCCAGACGCTTCTAACTCGACCATACTCGAGTATTCAATTCTTATACTCGAGTATCTATGCTGTTCAGTTATATCGGAAAACTTGATTCTACGCACATACTCTGTTGCTTTCAGTATTTCGAGTGTCCACTTTCGAAGATCATAACTTCCTGGTATGAACTCCGTTTAGGTTGGTTCGAGAATTTATAGAAAGACCTTTGAGTCCTCTTTCAAATGGAACCGATTTCATCTTCATTGGATTTCTAGTTTGTGAGATATACCCAAAACATTGAGGCTTGGTCAGCAGTATGACGGTGATGTGACTCTCATCTTCAACAATTCATATCTCTCTCATATGACCTCGTATGGACTTGAATCTTGTGCGACTAGAACCGTTTGGAAGTCTAGTTTCTAAAAGAATTGGTTTCACCATAATCCAATCTCTGGTTTGAGAGATATTGTCGAATTACCAGAGGTCGCCCGAAGCTAAACGTAAAACAGAGCTGATCAGAGTAGTGTCATACTCGAGTATTGTTGGTCCATACTCGGGTTTTGTCGGGATTTAAGCACACTTATGTACCATACTCAAGTATATAAGTGACATACTCGAGTATTGAAGTGTCATACTCAAGAATTGAAGCCCGATACTCGAGAATGGATGTTGGATACTCGGGCATTGACGGAATTCGAGGCAATTCATCTTGAAGCTCGCTTTTGATCATTTTAACTCCGAATTGAGCCATTCCAACTTCCATCTTCTTCATATCAACATTACATCTACATTAAATGTAAGAATCACCAAAGTATAAGATAAATGTAGTATGCAAACTTTTGCTTTTAAGAATGACATCTATATAAGACATCATCAAAACTAATCATATCCAACATTCCCCCTTTTTGATGATGGCAAATACTTTGAGAAAAATATTTATGAATATGAAAAGCTAATAAACCAAGTATATTTTTCTTGCCATTCTCTCCCCCTATTTGTCATTAGCAAAAAGTTGAAGTAAAGAAGAGATGGTTGTAGAGGCAAATGTGAAACCAAATTAGGCAAATGTCACAAGAAGGCTCATCGTTTCCATGGAAGGTTTGCCCAGTAAAGAAAAGCCAGAGAAGACCAGTGATGTGGGAGAACGAGAAGTGAGGGAGAAAATTTATAGCAGCAGTGGAATGCAAGGGCCGCACAGCAGTAAATGATGTTTTAATGGAGATGGCGTTACGGATTCCCATAAAAGCATCATTTCGACGGTGGTTTGGAAAGCGTGAGGGATAACTGTGAGCAAAAACTAAGAACGGCCAAAAAGGCTCAATGGACGCCGGGAGGTGATAGGGTGAGGACAGATGGAAAAGCCGAAAGGTCATCCAATCGGACAACGCCACGTGTCTCTATTTCACCCAAGATTGGGGGCGATGTGCATGGGAAGAGTTCAAAACAAGAAAAACAAAAACTTTGTACAATCTGGCAAAAACGAATCTCAGATGCCATAAAGACGCTGTTGTGCTGTTAACTCGGCTGCCCAGGTTAAGACAAATGGCGAAGCATCACGGAAAAGGAGCCCGGTCCAGAGGCAAGTCGAGAATTATTTTTCAGAGCTTAATTGATACCGAGGTACATAGGGAAGGAACATCCCGGGATAAAGAGCGATTAATCTCGGTAGCCCAGAAACTCGAACTTCCGAGCTTGGGGGCAACTGTTATGGACTCAAATAATGGGCCTGATATGTGTGAGGCCCAAGTAAAAGGCGCTAGGCGGGAAACCTTCCAGGAAATAGGCAGAGTGCCAATCACCCATTAATGTGCCGCAGGCAACCGCCAATCACCCATGACTCGTGCCGATAATGTAGGAATCATGCAGATACGCAGAGCACACGATCGAGGGTGGGAGGCGCACGACTGCAGAATGCGGAGAGAGGGACGAAACCCTAGGTAACCTCTATAAATAGGGATTACCTACTGTACACACTAAGACTCACTAGTCCATTCTTTACCATTCAGTCTCACTGTACACACACATCACTCCAAGGCGAATAGCCACCCCCGTGTAGCACAGTGATCGATCGGCGACCGTTGCTATCTCCATTGAGGCTAGACATCTGTGTTCTATTACAGAACAATATATATCTAAACACTGAACAGTGAAAGAATGAGTTCGAAGACGCAAATGCAAGCTAGAAAATGGTCCATGTTTTCAGTTTTCCTTTAGTTGCAACGCAGGGGTTTATTTTTATTATTTCCTACAGCTTCATACTCATGCTTTTCGTTGGGAAATGACGGTAACTAGAGGGAGAAAAAGCTTGATCACTTACCTTCAATTTCTGGCCCGAACGTTATGATTCTCAACGATGCCTAGCTCCCCTGTTTCCTGGTGTGCTTTGCGAGGGAAAAGATTACATAAACTCTCTCTCTCTCTCGTTCCTCTCGGGCCACTTAGTTTTGGACTTGGCTCAGATTGAGGCAACGTGAATGGAGTAAACTACAAGGCGATGCTTAAATAGAAGCTAATGATTCAGTCCGACGTGAAGATGCTTGTCCAATAACTAACGGTTCGACGTTTTATTCAATCAGAGGGGGGTACGGTGTTTCTGATTGCCTTTTTCTTGCGTGTGTTGTTTAACGCCAAAAGGAGGTATGGCATGGTCTGGATGAGTGTGCAGTGAGGAAGAAAGTAAGCTAATAATGAATAGTACCTGTGCTAAATCTTTTCCATGGCAACATGGGTGTTGTTTGCGTTTGTAGTGGAAAAGGCGTTTTATCTTTTCAGATATTTTTTTTTATAAGAACTTTTCTGTATATTATAAAAGATGATAAATTGGAATGATATGGGCTGGAGGTGTTTAAATGGATTGGAGTAGTATATTAGGCCAATGATATCTAGTCTTAAACGTATGGTCTGGAGGATGAAGAAATAAAGAACAAATATGGGTTTGAAGATTTAAATGGGTTGAAGGTGTTAAGAAAAAAAAAATGAAAACAATGGTTCTGGGTTTTAAAACATATGGGCTGTACCGTTGGGTTTGTTCAATGAACTTGTATATATGAGTCACTTGGATTTTATTATTTATTATTTATTTTTATTTTTATTCTCTCTTTTTTTTAAAAAAAAAAAAAAAAAGTCTTAAAAATAAATTAGGATATTACAATTCTCCCCACCTAAATAGAATTTTGTCCCCAAAATTCCTAATAAGTCATTAAGGAAGCTAATCCATATCTCAAGCTTCTAATATACATCCACAAAGTCAAAACAACACTACCACAATGATCTGGCATGAGACACAACAAAACAAAAGATCACCATGCCACACAAATTCAATCATTGACATAACACAATCGTAAATACACTAATTCAATCAAGACAAGCACAACTACATACTTAATCAAACAAGTGCGGAAAGTCTCGACGCATCCTTTCCTCAGTTTCCCAAGTCGCATCCCCGGGTGCCATACCCTTCCAGAAGACTTTCACGAGTCAAATGGTCTTCTTCCTCAGTTGCTTGTCACGGACATCTAAGATTCTCTCTGGTTCTGCTAAATAAGTCAAGTTCTCTCGCAACTCAACTTCCTCAGGGTCAATGATATGAGATGGGTCTCGAAGATACTTCTTCAACTGTGACACATGGAACACATCGTGCACTTTAGATAAGTGTAGAGGCAAGGCGATCCGATAGGCAATAGGCCCAATTCGCTCCAAAATCTCATATGGCCCTATGAACCGTGGAGTCAACTTCTTTGCCTTAATAGACCTCCCAATGCCTGTCATAGGCGAAACCTTCAGGAAAACATGTTCTCCCTCACTAAACTTCAACGGTCTTCTCCGACGATCTGCATAACTATTCTGTCGGCTCTGAGCTGTCAACAATTTCTGTCGTATCATTTCAATCTTCTTCGATGTTTGATCTACCAAATCTGGTCCAATAATAGTTCTCTCACTCAATTCGGTCCAACACAACGGCGATCTACACTTTCGGACATACAAAGCCTCAAAAGGTGCCATTTGAATACTGGCATGGTAACTGTTATTGTATGCAAATTCTGCCAATGGCAGGTGCTCATTCCAACACTGGGAACTCAATGGCGCAGTCTCAACATGTCCTCGAGTGTCTGAATAGTCCTCTCGGTTTGACCGTCTGTTTGAGGGTGATAGGCCGTACTATACTTTAACTTTGTACCCATAGCTTCCTGTAGAGACTTCCAAAAGTTTGAAATGAACCTTGGGTCCCGATCTGATACAATGCTCTCTGGCACCCCATGCATACGAACAATCTCTTTAATGTATAACTCTGCCAACTTCTCTAAAGAGTAGTTCGCTTTGATTGGCAAAAATTGTGCCGACTTGGTTAATCGATCTACGATCACCCAGATAGCATCATAACCGGCTTGGACGGGCGGTAAACCCATGATAAAATCCATGGAAATACTATCCCATTTCCATTTAGGAATATCCAGACTTTGAAGTAGCCCTGGTGGTTTCCGGTGTTCAATCTTGACCTTCTGGCACGTTAAGCACTTCAAGACAAAATCAGTCACATCTCTTTTCATCTTCGGCCACCAATACTCTCTCTTTAGATCATTATACATCTTGGTGATCCCCGGATGCATGGTATACTTGCTCCGATGAGCCTCCTCCATAATGGTTTTATTGATTTCATCATTTTGGGGAACAAAAATTCTCTTCTTGTATCTCAAGATATCTGCATCCCCAATATCATAATCTGGAACTTCTTCATGCTCTAGAGTTTCACGAATCCTGCCTAGTTGATCATCCTCCATCTGAGCGTCTCTCAGGTCTTGATAAAATCCGTATTCACCAAGGACTGCATTCAAAGTAGCCCTCTCTTGATTTGGGACTACATGGATATCTCTCAATCCATCTAGCCAACTCTGCTCTTCTAAGCTCATGCAAAACAAGTGTACTAACTTCCGACTCAAGGCATCTGCAACTACATTAGCCTTGCCGGGATGATACTTCAATTCAAAGTCATAATCCTTTAGAAATTCCATCCATTGTCGCTGTCTGTGATTTAACTCCTTCTGATCTACCAAGTACTTCAAACTCTTATGGTCACTGAATACTTCAAACTGAGCCCCATATAAGTAGTGCCTCCAAATCTTCAAGGCAAATACCACGCTTGCTACCCGTGTCGTGAGTAGGATAATTTTCCTCGTGAGGCCTCAACTGTCGCGAAGCATAGGCTATCACCTTGTTGTCTTGCATTAAAATACACCCTAACCCCTTTAAAGATGCATCTGTGTACAACACATACGGACGGGTAGGGTCAGGCAAGGTGAGCACTGGAGCGGTAGTCAGTTTGATCTTTAACTCCTGAAAGGCTACCTCGCATTGATCGGTCCAAAGGAACAGTCAATCCTTCCTGGTCAACTTAGTCAACGGCATCGCGATCTGGGAGAACCCTTTGATGAACCTTCTGTAATAGCCCGCTAATCCCACAAAGCTTCTCACTTCAGTTACAGACTTCGGGGATTCCCATTGTAACACTGCATCTACTTTACTTGGGTCAACAGTGACTCCCTCTGCGGATACCACATGACCTAGGAACTTTACCTCCTTGAGCCAAAATTCACACGTAGATAGCTTGGCATACAGCTGATGATCCCTCAACACTCGTAGTGCAATATGAAGATGATCTCTATGCTCCACTTCATTCTTGGAATAGATCAAGATGTCATCAATAAACACCACAATGAACTTATCCAGGTACGGCCGAAAAATTCTATTCATATAATCCATAAAGAAAGCCGGCGCATTAGTCAATCCGAAAGGCATAACTAGGAACTCGTAGTGCCCATATCTGGTTCGAAATGCGGTCTTAGAGATATCCTCTGCTCGGACTCTCAACTTGTAACACCCTCAATTTCTATCAATTATAATAACATAAAATTTTAATACTTTTTATAAATATTACTTAAATTCCAAATAAACAATATTGGGAAGTGTTACCGCCGCACTTGTATTGGGACAAGTGCAAGGCTAACTTATTACAATAACATAAATCCAAAACTTAAATAAATGTTTTATTCAGAGCATAAAAAGAAATATAAAAAATAGCTAGAATTAATTGAACGTTCTTCCTCACTCCTCCCTGCTAGCCCCAACCTTTAGAACCTGTTTCACTGAAAATCTGCTCCCCCGAAGGATCGTCGCAGCCCATAATACAAAAATCAGCAAAGCTGGTAATCCTAATAAAACACAATTTAAATTGCTCAAATATGTTAAACAAACCAAATATAAATAATCATATAGTAATTCCATAGAATATTATTCAATATCTTTTTAAAATTCATTTAGACCCGAGAAACCCTCCCAGTCTACCCTGACTCCAATATAAAAATCAAATCAAATATATGATCGCGTAGTAATTGAATACTTTAAATAAATCAAACAAAATAATCATATAGAATTTACACCAAATATCATTCTTTATCATTTTTAAATTACTTTAGACTCGGGAGACTCGGAATCCGGCCAGTCACTCCCTGTGACCCGGAACACCCGGAAACCGGCCAGTCTGTTTAGTGGGAAGAGAACCATGGTAGACCCGGAGCACCCGGAAACCGGCCGGCCGCTCCTCGTGACCCGGAGCACCCGTAACCGGCCGCTACTCGTGACCGAGCACCCTGTAATGGCGACCACTCCTCGTGACCCGAACACCCGATAACCGGCCATCGTCGCTAATCATCAAATTGGCCATAAAACATTTCGTCCCTAATGTGCACACCTCTTCCCAAAGTTGCTACTAGTGTCCCGGAAACCTGCCAAACACCACTTTGGGAAGAACGGATATAATCGATTCACATCAAATAACATATCGGAGGCATAAAGCCTAAAGGTTGTGTTCATCACTTTAGGAGGTACCATCCCAAAGCTATCCTCCCACGATTAATTCATTTCAATCACACACAAGCAGGAAAATTCAATCTTGTCACAATTATCTTATTTAAGAAATTTCTTCAATGAATATATCAGTTGCTCAAGAGCATCATAACTTTCCAAACTATTTAAGAGTATAATAATTCAAATATTCGATATAAGATCTAACTCCTATTAAAATATCTATCCGAGTAAAGTCCAAATCCAATTATCATTTCAATCATCATAAGTTACAAAGTATCAATATCATAATTTCCCAATTATTCAGTAATACTAATATAGCACACATATCGCACATAATCAATTTTCCATCATTTTATGGAAAGTAAAGTTTATGCTACAATCTGTTATCTAACACCATCAAAGTATTAAGATTATTTTGAAAATAATTAATACGATTATTTTCTAGGAATTAAAACTCAATAAAGTTCCCAATAATACTCATATATAATTAATTCTATCATTTCGTAAGGTCAAAACCCAATAAAGTTCTCAAATAGTATAATTAATTTATAAATAATCTTATTATTTTCTAGGTTTAAAATAATTTAATATAAATACCCTAAGGTTTACATATAATATATGAAAATATCTTAAAATTCCCTAAGGATTAAGATTACATTTAGCAAGTATAAAATCATCTTACAATCACCTAAGGATTAGGATTACATATACCAAATTTCATACAAAACAACCTTATCATATATTTAGGATCATAATTACCTTATCAAAATCGATATAGGATTAACCTAAACTATATGGGTATTAGGATTACATATAATATGAATAGACCTAAACTATATGGGAATTAGGATTACTTATCAAGATTCCTATTACCCTAAGACTCATGGGAATATGGTTTCATATAGTATGATTTAACCTAATCTATATGGGAATTAGGATTACATATAATATATATTTCATATAAAATAACCTTATATTATATTTAGGATCATAATTACCCTATCAAAATTCATATAAAATTAACCTAAGCTATATGGGAATTAGGATTACCTGGTCTCCGTTTTGCTAACCTCTTAGAAGAATAATCTGACAGAGTAAGAATAGAGGGAGTAGTAGAAGAGAAGAAGAGTATTGAGCGTTAGCTTGGGTTAGGTAGGCCTCTAGGGTTTGTTTCTGATGAAAGCCTTCTTTTGTTATCTGTTTATGGATGACACCTTTTCTCTCTAAACCT
The DNA here is from genome assembly GCA_025563575.1 of Acacia pycnantha. Lineage (NCBI taxonomy): Eukaryota > Viridiplantae > Streptophyta > Magnoliopsida > Fabales > Fabaceae > Acacia > Acacia pycnantha. The sequence continues at coordinate 2,270,743 of JAMWYP010000098.1, read as the reverse complement.
TTGGTAAATACCGAAGTCTAGAGAGCATGAGGATGTTTCTCTATGTCACCAAGAGGTGGGAGTGGGTTTATATACTACTACATCCAAGACCTATCCCTAAACTACATGGGCCATAGAGAAATAAATGTGATCCATCATCATAAATTCAATCAATCAATCCAACAATTAAGATATAAATATGATTCATCATATTAAATTCAATCAATCAATCCAACAATTAAGATATAAATATGATTCATCATATTAAATTCAATCAATCAATCCAACAATTAAGATATAAATATGATTCATCATATTAAATTCAATTAATCAATCGAGATGTGAATTTAATGTGACCCGGTTGACAAGTAGTGGACTTGTTACCTAAAACCTTTTTTTTTTCTTAGTGCATAAGCTGAAAATTCATAAAAAGAGAGTTATTACTATTTATAATAATTATGGGATATTACACAACTGGTGATACCCTGAACGCAAATCAATCTTGGAGAACACCGATGATCCAACTAGTTGATCTAACAAATCATCAATCCTAGGTAACGGATACTTATTCTTGATAGTCACCTTGTTCAATTGCCGATAATCAATACATAATCTCATACTTCCATCTTTCTTCTTCACAAAGAGCACTGGAGATCCCCATGGAGATACACTAGGTCGGATGAATCCCTTCTCGAGCAACTCTTCTATTTGCTTCTTGAGTTCAGCCAACTTTGTCGGAGCCATTTGATACGGAGCCTTTGAAATTGGAGTTGTGCCAAGTACCATCTCAATTGAAAATTCCACCTCTCTCTTGGGAGGTAGTCCGGATATCTCTTCAGGAAACACCTCGGGATATTCTCTTACTACATCGATATGATCGATCTCAACTTCCTTATCCACACTAATAGAAAAGAACACTACATAGGCCTGACAACCTTTTCGAATACACTTGTCCACTTGAGCCGTCGATAACAACATAGGAACTATAGGGGTTTCTACGAATGCGGCGTTCATGGCATAAGTTGTCACTTTCTTCTTACAATGGAGTACGACATCATTATCCACTAGCCAATTCATACCGATGATAACGTCAATGCCTTTCAGCGGCAAGCATACTAAATCGAGGATAGAATCCCAATTTTCAAATCGAAGGGTAATACCCACACAAGCATGTGCAGTCTTCACAATAACCCCAGCAGGGGTAGAGATTCTCATATCATATGGTAAAACAGAGATGGAAAAATCATACTTCTTAGCACAATCAAAAGATATGAAAGAATGCGTAGCACCCGAGTCAAACATTGCAATAATGTCATGACCTTGAAGAGAAATAATACCTCTAATAACATTAGGAGATGCTCCAGCCTCCTCCTGAGTGATGGCATACACTCTACTCGGAATAGTGGGATGACCGCTTTGGTTGGTCTGCTGCTGGTGCAGCTCTAGACAATAGCGCACGGTGTGGCCATACTGATGACACTTATAACACTGCCAACATTGGCCACCATGAGACTTCCCATACTTCGGGCAAGGACCATTAACACTTGGGGCTGACATAGCTGTCTCACGACGAGATTGTTGGCTTCCTTCAACGTGACTCTTCTGACCCTATCTCTTCTGAAATAACTCTGTCGCGATCCACTCTTTTGCCCCTGGTTCTTCTTACTAAAAGTCCTTGTACTTCTAGAATTAAACCCAGATGGCTTGGCTATACCACTCACAGGTTTGATAAAAGTGGAGAACTTACCCCAATTGTCACGGGGTCTAGCATCATCAATTTCACGCTTCATGCGTGCAGCTATCCTCAATTTGGTGCAAGTGTCCTCAAAACTCTTGATAGCATACATGGACACATAAGGCTTTAACTCTGGCCTAGCCTTTATAATCAATTGGCGCGATTTCCATTCCGGGTCATCTTGTCGTTGCAAGTAGGTCACATATCTGGACAAGTCGATGAAAGTAGCAATAAACTTGTCCTCATGCATGTCACCCTGTCGAAGGGCATAGAATGTTGTCTCCTTCTCCTGTCTCAATGATGGAGGGAAGTAATGATCGAAAAACTTTGTCTTGAACTCTCTCCAAGTTGTTCTCGAGTCATCTAAACCACTTGTGCTTTGCCACCATCTTTGGGCACGATCCCTCAGTAGTATAATGGCCACCCTAGCCTTCTGGTATTCATTACAGACCACAGCTTGAAAAATAGTTTCCAAACCCTCGATCCAAGCCTCGGCCTTCATCGGATCCAAATCTCCATGAAACTGCTCAGGATTGTGACGATGGACATCCTTCCAAACCTTGTTGATTGCTAGGTCTTCAGGATTGGGCTCTGATGATCCTTCACCCCCATTACTCTTCACAGTTTTGTCATGATTAGTTGAGCCACTTAGCTCAGGTCTCTGTGATACTGCTATACTAGGCTCAGGTACGTCATGATTCTTTGGCGTGGGAATACCTCCTTCCTCTCTGATCTTCTTTCGAAAATCCTCCTCAAATTGTCGAAACCTTGCATCCATGACAGTCATTAATGTATCTTTGAATCGATGTAATAGAGCCTCGTTCTCTTGAGACATTGGTGTGTCAGGAGCATTTGGAGGTTGATTAACAGCGGAGTGAGTCCTTCGTGTATTCCCTATTCTCCCTACCTAAGGATGAAACCCACCATATTAAGTGAGTGATAAAATAACACAACAGAACTAAACAAGGAAGGTATGTGTGAATATTATATATTGCCACTATATATATGCATGCACAACTATTATCAGAATCATATGCTCTGATACCAAATTGTAACATCCTCAAAATTAACTTAACATAATAACTAATTAAGAGTTCATTAACAACTAAGTAATGCTCCATCATTTATCAAAATATACAAAAGTAAATCAGAGTATGAAAAATAAATCAGAGTGTGCAAAATGAGCCCTAACGTGGCAATATACAATCATCCAACATATACCAAAAAGACAGAAGCACTACACTCAACAGAAGTAGCCTAAGCTTCCGAGGTCTTCCCTGATGGACCTGCATGGGAACTATCACCTGCTGGTGAGGTACCAAGTGGAACAATTTATATAACAAAGTATTAAAAATATAATTCACAAATTTTCATGTCATAAATTCTTTATCAAAATTATGTATTGCAGTTTTCATTAACACAATTCCCAATATGCCTCCCACCAAACCAACCGAACCGCCTTATTTCCTCCGACTAGACCCATGGGCTAAGTTACATCCATATTACTGGTTACTCAAAAGGTCACTGGTCATGTGATGAGATTCGGCCAAAATCTTCGAGCACATATCCTGCACTACGGGTCTTTTCCCTCATTGAACTAGTGGGGTGTCGTAAACCCTCATTGAACTAGTGGGCTAGTCCCTCATTGAACAGGTGGGACAATAATAAGCCAACCATCGTGCACCAATGGAGGCCTCACCACGTGGTGGAATAAACTACTCCATCTCTTCCCAATTCAACCATTTTCATAATTATCATAATAAATAACTCAACAGGAATTTTTCCAAGATTCATAAATAAATATGTATACATTTCACAATTCAAATCATAAGGTTCCACAAGGCAATTTCTATTAAGATATTAATAATCATTTAACAAAATACTCACAAACAACATACTAATACAGATAATAAGTGGAAAGTGGTTACCTCTCGTCGAAGCTAACTATTAGCATACTGCTCCTAATCCAAGAGCTCAAACACACTCCAAAAATCAATCTACCACAATCAATTTACTAACCATTAATAACTCTTTAAAACTCTACATAATCAAAATTTATAATTTCATAAAATTAAAAATATACAAATTTTAATAATAAATTTGGAATGCTTGAAGTTGACAAATTATGACGGGATTGAAAAATTAGTGAGATCATTGTAACTATTAATTCTCCTCTCGATTTATTATTAATAAATAATACCCCTTTCTTTTTATTATGGGTTAAGGAGCGATTTTACCAACGAACTATTGGGCCAGGACCACCCAGCACAACAAACTATTTTTTGGACCAAAAATACAAATAAAGGTTTGAAATGTTGAAAGGAGCACAGAGACGTTACTTCCTAGAAAACGTCCATCTGTTCTCTTTGGATTGAGGGAAATACCCTCACACATAATCCTACACGTGGCTTGGTGAGTGTGATTCAGCCAAAACGTGGAAGGGATTTAACTCTAGAGGATTGGAATATAGGGCTCATTCTGAAACAAAGAAAGGAGAGTCGAACGAGCGTCGAAAGTCTCAGCGAAACCCATCGGACCTGGTTTGAGAGAAAGGGGTGAGATCGCTGCTGCTGGTCACAGAAGTTTGAGACATAGTTGGACCTGGAATCCCGTCGACGTTGGTAATTGTGGTTGAGGAGGCTTAGACGACAATGGCGCACAGAATGAGAGAATCCACAATCGGCTAGGGTTTAGATATGATTAGTAAACATTAGACCATAACCCACTAAATTACGAAAGAGATTCAAGCATTCCATGTTCTTCGTAAATTTTCCAGAAGGATATTCTCGAGAGTCGCTTAGGTGTTCTCGAGAATTAACCTTGAAATTGAAAATGAGAAAAACACTTGGAATTCTCGAGAATCAAAATCTTATTCTCAAGAATTGCTTACCTGTTTGTACAATGGGCAGCCGTAGAACCTCCGACCTGGGTTGCCGTCAGTCTAGGACGTCCATCTCGCCGCCAACATTCTGTGATTGCAATACCTCTGAGGAGGTTCATAGTCTTCCTCGCGACTCGGTTGACGAAGCAGCACCACCCTCCGCCTACATCTTCCAGTCGACGATGACGCAGATGACACCATTCTGTTTACAGCCTTCCCCGTCGATGATGATAGGTTGCACAGTGAGGACGATTTCTCCCCGATGGTCGTTTTTCCCCCAAATAGAAAGAACTCGATCCCTAGTTGCTTCATCCAATCCTCCACACCTAAATTCCCTTCCATGTTTTTGCTGAATCAAACCTGTTAGCTCCCAAAGTTTTGATGATAACAAGACTTGAATCAGTTAAGGTTTTGAAACAGGTTTAAACATGTTCATTAAATATGTACTCAAGTATGAAGAATGATACTCGAGTATGTCAGACCTAATCATTGCTGCTTAAGTGTTTCAGGAGACAATACCCGAGTATGTTTAAGGTATACCCGAGTATGCGATCAGATGGTTTAAACAATTGAATACTGGTTTTATCATTATACTCGAGTACTGATATACTGCTATGCGCAATACCCGAGTATGATCATCGCTGATCTCGCTATGCGCAATACCCGAGTATGAGATCGATATATTCGAGTATGCTCGAAGAACAAAGCTATCTCGTATATTATAGAAACGCATATACCCGAGTATGACATTCGAATACTCGAGTATTGACGAAGAACAAGAATTGCCTCGCCGAAAGCTCAGATGATGATTTTGTTATTTAATTCAAATAGATACAGTCTTTAATGATTTGATTCCTAACCATTGACCTCAGAGGATCATGAATATTGTAGTTAAAGTGCAGGATAATGAGGAATCAAATTGGGTTAATGAGATCGACGCGTGCTCTGTATAAATGGAATAAAACTTTCGATTGCAGCGAAAATGAAAATGCAAGACGCGTAGAAGTTATACCCAAAAAAACGAATTCATTGCTGTCATTATGGTCATCAACATACTTCCAAATTCTACAGACGAGTGAAATCAGACTTGATTGCAAGAACGGAAAAGTTTTCTTTTGAATTCAAACAAAGGCTGCTTCAAACGGTCAACTAAGTAAACCAGTATAAATATGAAGCTATGGGTGCTCAAAGAACACACACATACAGCAGAACAAACGATCAAAGAAAGATACTCTCCTGAGCTTGGTTTCGCTAATCTCATGAGTGATACTTTCTGAGATACTTTCTGAAATACTTTCTGCAATACTTTCGAATACTTTCGAGATTGTGTCACAAATTGTTCTTCAGTGTTTATGATCATCTGCTCTTAGAGAGAGTTATTCATCTACTACTATTTCTTGTGGGAATCTCAGAGTATTGGGACTTTGAGATTGGGTCATTTGATTGCAACTTGTAAGGGGGGGTGTAATTCAAAAGAGAGGAATTGCTCCGAGTGATACTGAGTGTGTAATCATTTGATCTTGAATTAGTGAAATCCCAGAGTGTGTCCGGGACTGGACGTAGGTCAAGGATTAGGACCGAACCAGTATAAATTGCCTTGTGTTCATCTCCTTCTTCTTCCCTTGCTCTTATTGTTTTTAAACTAGCAAGAATGTTTTATAATACCAATTCACCCCCCCTCTTGGTAATATTCCTGCTTTCAAAACCCAATACCAAGCCACGTGTAGGATTATGTGTGAGGGTATTTCCCTCAAACAAAAGAGAACAGACGGACGTTTGCCGTGTAGTAACGTCTTTGTGCCACTTATTCATTTTAAATACTTTATTTGTATTTTTGGTCCAAAAAATAGTTTGCTGTGTTGGGTGGTCCTGGCCCAATAGTTCGTTGGTAAAATCGCTCCTTAACCCTTTTATTATTAATTAATAATTCTTTTTATTTATTTATTACTAATTCCCCTTTTAATAAGAAAATTATTTATTACTATTTATTTATTTTATTATTATTGTTATTATTATTTTACTATCTATTATTATTTCTCTACAATTAATTTAAACTTTCAAGGCTATCCTAACTCTTTAAATTAGGAAATTTAATAAATGCTTAAGGGCAATGATATAGGAATTAGTTATATTAGATCCTATATAATAGGAGTTTATAAATACTAAGAAAAATATATTTTATTATGATATATATACACACACAGTACAGTTTTGGGCTCCTAATTGTATATATACAAAAGGGTAAAGGTGCAAAAATACATATATACTTTACCCTTAGGAGCGCTCAGCACCATATGCTTTTTTTGGGAGCAAAAATACACATATGGTTACCAAATGGGTGCAAAAGTCACACCTCTATTGAAAAAAAAACGTTGACTGTTAAAAAACACATTTTGACTAACAGAACAAACAGAGATTGTTGACTTGGCATTATTTTATTATTTTAGCATCTGAAAAAAAACAACTGTGTAAGATAGCCCCGAGATCTTCCATCATCCGTGCGGTGCCATGGATAATCGGACAAGGAGAGCTTGACTCCATCATCATGGGTCTCTTCCACCTCACCGTCATATCTCGTCGCCGGTGACCACCATAGTCACTGGTGGAGCTTCGAAAAAACAGAGCAAGAGAGCTCTGAAAAATTAAGCCTACGAGTTCTGAAAAATTAAAGATAAATATAACACACCTTACCGTCCCAGTTGAGATCCTTTCTTGGGAAGAAGTAGCGAAAGAGAGATGGCAGCAGCAGAAAGAAGCACAATAAGGAGAATGACATATGTTTAACTTTCAGGCCAATTACCGGGATGAAATAAACAGTAAGGAGAAGCTTTTTTAAATACACCAAAGCAAGAGGTCCATGTTCCATACAAGGAATATGATTTATGGCCCCCATGATGACTAAAAGCAATGGCATATCTTCACCTTCCTGCTTATTTAAGAATTTGGAACCAGCAAGCAGAACAAGGACAAGCTTATTTGAAAACCACCAAGAGATGCCAATTGAGGCAATTGAAAGCACCGAAAAAAGGCCTCATGGTCCAACTAACACAATGAATGAATCTAGACCAACTCTGAGACTGAAACAATTTCTCAAACCGATTAGAATCTATTCGGATCTATCATCATGCTTGATGAGAGAAGCTGGGTAAATTTCATTCCTTGTCAACGTCACCTCTGATGTTGGTGTCCTCCCGCACAGATCTGCAAAATGAAGATATGATCTGTTAAAAGATTGACTAATCCTCTCAATAAGTCAACTATTATATATTATTAACAAAGCGTGAAGCAAAACAAGTAACATTATTAGTTACCATATATTCCATTAGCGGCAACAGAAGAAGCTCTGTTGCTCTCACAGTCAGAGCCGTTCTTGGGCACGAGCTTAGCCTCTTCCTCCATCACTATCAGAAATCCCCAGTAACCCAACTACTTACCTTCATATGTCAGAGCTCCGTTTATCTTCATATGTCATTCTCCTTATCGTTTTTCAGAACTCGTAGGCTTAATTTTTCAGAGCTTTCTTTGCTCTGTTTTTTCGAAGCTCCACCAGTGACAATGGTGGTCACCAGCGACGAGATATGATGGTGAGGTGGAAGAGACCCATGATGATGGAGTCAAGCTCTCCTCGTCGGATTTTCCATGGCGCCAACACCGGCACCGCGCGGATGATGGAAGATCTCGTGCCTCTCTTACACAGTTTTTTTTTCCAGATGCTAAAATAATAAAATAATGCCAAGTCATCAATCTCTGTTAGTTCTGTTAGTCAAAATGTGCCTTTTAACGGTCAACATTTTTTTTTCCAACAGAGGTGTGACTTTTGCATCCATTTGCTAACCACATGTGTATTTTTGCTCCCAATAAAAGCATATGGTACTGAGCGCTCCCGATGGTAAAGTACATGTGTATTTTTGCACCTTTACCCTATACAAAAATGAAAGTACATGTATATACAAAACCACAAAACCCACTTATCCGAAGCTATTTCACCAAGAAAAGATAACTCACAGTTTTAAATATTATGATTTAAATGAGTACACTCATATATTAAGCTTTTCCTTTCTTTTCTTTATATATATATATAGTGCAGCGCCCCTAATGTATATCTTTTATATCAGTAAACAGAAAAAAAAAAAAAAACACAGCAACGTTTCTTTTCTTTTACCCTTACAGGAGCAACAACTCAAAACTATGGATATATATATATATATATATATATATATATATATATATAAAATATGAGTGTGCAGCCCATACATATCAGAAAAACTTCCTAAGATGAATATATGTGTGCAGCGATGTCAACAAGTAAGTCTCAAGGTTCCTTGTTTCATATGACAGTAACTTTCTGCAGCGTTATATATATAAGCAATAACCTCATCCCATATTCCTTTAATCCAAAGACGCCTATATATATAATATATATATATATATATATATATATATATATATATATATATAGGTTTATCGTTTGTCATGTCACTTAACATAAGATTATGTTAAGTGAGCCCAAAACTATGTCATTTTGGGAGTTAAGGAAATTAATGAAGGGTGTTTTTGTATTAGAATTTATTATATGAGTTTTACTAAAAGATCCTTTATTAATTCCCCTAACCCAAAACTACGTCGTTTTGAGAGTTCATTAATTCCTCTAATCCCAAAACGACGTAGTTTTGGAATGACTTGACATAATCTTATGTTAAACACTGAACAGTGAAAGAATGAGTTCGAAGACGCAAATGCAAGCTAGAAAATGGTCCCTGTTTTCAGTTTTCCTTTAGTAGCAACGCAGGGGTTTATTTTTATTATTTCCTACAGCTTCATACTCATGCTTTTCGTTGGGAAATGACGGTAACTAGAGGCAGAAAAAGTTTGATCACTTACCTTCAATTTCTGGCCTGAACGTTATGATTCTCAACGATGCCTAGCTCCCCTGTTCTCAGTGTGCTTTGCAGAGGGAAAAGATTACATAAACTCTCTCTCTCTCTCTCTCTCTCTCTCTCTCTCTCTCTCTCTCTCTCTCGTTCCCTCTCAGTTTCAGCTTAGTTTTGGACTTGGCTCAGATTGAGGCAACGTGAATGGAGGAAACTACAAGGCGATACTTAAATAGAAGCTAATGATTCAGTCCGACGTGAAGACGCTTGTTGTTCGCCTCGCAAGTGTACGAGATTCGCAAGTAATAAAGTGATAAATAAAGTATCGTTCCCACGAGGATTTGTTTAACAAATTGGTCAAGCAAGAGGCTTAGTGAATTTCATCAAGTTGAGCTAAAACAAAGTTTTGAGTTGGAATGAGAATTTTCAAAGACTATTTCTAAAACTTAAAATTGATAAAGGCAATTGACTATTTGACTTCAAGGATAATTGAGCCTAGGATTCTTTTTCCCCTTTTGCATTTCATAAAACTTGGTTAATTTCCTCTCTAGTAGCATTTCAATACATATATGTGTTAGTCTAAGGTTCTAAAATACTTGACCCGCTCTCTCAAGTCAAAATCAAGTTTCTCTTCTCATTAAAATGCACAATCTCTTGCTACAATTAATGAGAATCAATATTTAAGCAACAACCCTAATGTGACAATGCAAGGTTAGTAAATATATCTCTATTTTACCAACAAACCATCCATTTATCAAGTAAACTTCAAGACAAGCATGATTTCAATCAAGTTCTACACCTAGATTAGCTCTCTCAAGTCAAAACCTAAGTGAATAAATCATCTAAATGGAGGCCAATCACTTAGAAGCATTAAGCCAAGGTTGAAATCAACACACATATATATTAATCCACCAAAAGAGAGGAATATTCAATTATTAATCCATACAAAGGGTCAAAAGAACCCTAGAATGAAAGATTTAGCTACTCATGTTCAAATACAAAGAGAGCCTAAGCAAAGATACTGAATACATGAAGAATGTAAGAGGAGAATAGGAGAAAAGAGGAAGAACCAAGGTGAAATCCCTAAAAATCTCTTCTAGGTTGAGCACCCAAGCCTCCAAAGTTGCCAAGATCTCTCTCCCAAGCTCTCCTCTTGTTGCCCACTTGTTCCCTTGTGCAAAAAGTCTGTTTTTCGGCCCTTCCCTTTAGGTTAAATAGGGTTTTTATGTTTCTAATGTGAAAACGCGCAGCTGTACTTTCTGCACTTTTTCACGATCGGTCGCGCCGTTGGCCCACTTTCCGCGGCCGGTCTTGGCTGCGGCCAATTTGTCAACTTGTCTGCGCGCGGTTGTACAGATTCCTTCTAACTTTGTATTACTTCACTTCCTTTATTTCTTCCCTTGTTTCTTGGTTCTTATAGAGCTTCAAAACTTGACTCCATCCTCCTACAAAAGAGAAAGGAATTATCAATTCTCACTTGAATTACAAACTCTACAAGATATAACAAGAATTTCTTTGACTTTCCTTGATACTTTGATATGCACATTTTCTTCTATACACTTCATTTTCTATGCATACTTAAAGCCCAAAATAGGTAAAAGAGACAGAAAATGTGCTGGAATGTTGTCAATTTCTAAGAGTTAACACTTGTCCAATAACTAACGGTCCGACGTATTATTCAATCAGATGGGGGGTACAGTGTTTCTGATTGCCTTTTTCTTGCGTCTGTTGTTTAACGCCGAAAGGAGGTATGGCATGGTCTGGATGAGTGTGCAGTGAGGAAGAAAGTAAGCTAATAATGAATAGTACCTGTGCTAAATCTTTTCCTTGGCAGCGCGGTGTTGTTTGCGTTTGTAGCTGGAAAAGGCGTTTTTGTCTTTTCTGTATATATTTTTTTTTTTGATAAGAACTTTTCTGTATATTATAAAAGATGATAAATTGGAATGATATGGGCTGGAGGAGTTTAAATGGATTGGAGTAGTATATTAGGCCAATGATATCTAGTCTTAAACGTATGGTCTGGAGGATGAAGAAATAAAGAACAAATATGGGTTTGAAGATTTAAATGGGTTGAAGGTGTTAAGAAAAAAAAATGAAAACAATGGTTCTGGGTTTTAAAACATATGGGCTGTACCTTTGGGTTTGTTCAATGAACATGTATATATGAGTCACTTGGATTTTATTATTTATTTATTATTTTTATTTTTATTCTCTCTTTTTTTTTAAAGTCCTAAAAATAAATTATAAATAATTAAATATAATCAAGTGATTCTTTAATATATATATCTGTGTGTGTAGAAAAGAAAGTTGTTATTTTAATTATTTCTATTTCAAAGTTTAAATTTTGAATTATTGTTATTTCCATTCTTTTAGGAATTTCAAATAAGTAGCAGGTTGTTAGGGTTGTTTCCTACTTCCTAGCTAGTTGTTGTTGATTTAGAATTATTTCCTGCTTTATTGCTAGTTGCTGTTAATTTTTCATCTGTATAAGTATACCTCATTTAAGAGGAATAAATCACGAATGAATAAAGAAATTAGTTATTGGAGTTCAATTTCTAACAAATATATATATATATATATATATATATATATATATATATATATATATGGGTAAAGGATTTCTCAAGTCACTGGAGATAGAGTTATCTCCAGTGACCCCAAAACTACGTCGTTTTGGATTAATGAATGGTGTTTTTGTAATTTTGTTTATTTTTTAATCATATAAATTTTACCGAAAGACCCTTCATTAATTCAAAACGACGTAGTTTTGGGGTCAGTAGAGATAACTCTATCTCCAGTGACTGGAGAAATACTTTTCCCTATATATATATATATATATATATTAAAGAATCACTTGATTATATTTAATGAATTGTTGGTATCTCATGCACAATAAAGAATCACTTGATTTTCCTCCTTTCTCTTCATTAAATCTGGAAGTTAATTTTTATGTCAGTGCATAGATCTCAAAAAGTTATGTGGAATCAAAAAAAGAATCACTTGATTCGGATTTCCAAGCCAGAAGTTATGGCCTTCCGAAGTTTTAACCTTTTTTTTTAATAATTTAGTCGACTAAATAGGTTTTTTAGTCGACTAAATTGCGGGGTCTTCAAAAAAAAAAATTTGCCCGCGTTTTTGTTTTAGTCGACTAAACAAGGGTATATTGGGAAATAGTTTCCTGACAGGGGCATATTGGGAAATAATTTCTTGATAGGGGCATTTTGGTAAATAGTTATTTAATAAGGGGTAAATTGAGAAAAAAAAACCGTCATTAATAACTATATTTCAATTATTGTTGGAAAGAAGAAAAAATAAGAAAGGTGGGAATGATCCGTAAATAAATGAGGAGAATTTTAAACTTTTAATTAGGTTAATCTTTAAAATTGTTAATTTAAGATATATTTAATGGCTTAACTGTTTTTATTCAATTTATAAGGGTTAGTTGAAAGGGACTTATAGACCAAAGTGGTATGTTTAGACGGATGAGAATATGGAATGAATAGTGAAAAAGAATATGTCACTTCCTTCTTAATAGGAATAGTTTGTATCATAAAATATAGAAAATTAATCATCAAGTTTTCACATGTTTTAATTTCCCAAACTTTAAAAATCTGAATATTAAAGTATAATAAAACAACATTGTTCAAAAAAAAAAGTATAATAAAACAACAGGAAATGTTATTAATTCTACGCGTTTTGGAGTATAAGAGATTTTATTCCGAGTCAGTCTCTTATGGTATCTACCTCACGCGGCACGACACGGCAAAATCATATCCACAGTTTTCTAAAAACAATGCGACGAGTAAAATATAATTATCAAATTAATAAAAAATAATCCTGACCAGAAAAAACATGAAAAAGATTATTGACTCTTCGGGAGTATTTTGAATTTTCTGTGAGAGAAAAATCAATGTCATGAAAGGACTTGCAATGTGGAAAACAGCAACGCGGTTTTGACGTTTTGTTCACGTTAAGAGGAGACTATGAAAGGACTTGTAATGTGGAAAACAGCAACACGGATTTGACGTTTTATTCACATTAAGAGGAGACTATGAAAGGACTTGCAATGTGGAAAACAGCAACGCGGTTTTGATGTTTTGTTCACATTAAGAGGAGACTCGAGCTGACTTCAAAAGCTTTATTTTCTGAACGTCAAATTTGTGGGCTTTTTTTTTTTTTAAATATTTTTTACCAATTTGTCTTTAATTAAATAATTAGTTACCAAAATGTCCCTATCTAGAAACATATCACCAATATGCCCTTATTTAGTTGATTACACTCCTAGATGTAATCGACTAAACTGCGGGGCCTCTTTTTTTTTTTTTTTTAAATTTCCACGAAATGTAATAGACCTCTACAGTGCTTAGTCGATTACATCGTGACAGATGAGTTTTTTACAAAATCCTATTCGCCCCAACCGAACCCTAATACTCGATTAAAACTTCCCAAACCTCCCTCCTTCTAATTTTTTCGCCAAAACCTTGCTGAATCCGTTGGTGGGTTGCGAAGGAAACTTCAATCTAGTGCTATTTGCGTCGATTTCGGTATGTTCTCATCTCCATTTCGAATTTTCGCCGCCATTTTTGCGTTTATGCGAACCCCCATTTGTGTTTTTGCATTTTGTGTTTTGATTGGGTGGTTTTGTTGTGTATCTTTGATTGATTTGAGTATTTCATTCCTATTTATGGATGAAAATGATGAATGTACATGTAAAAGTGGAAAGATTTACATCGGTTGAGAGTTCTTTTTTTTTTTGGACGAATTTCATTTCAGTTTTCATCAATTTTTTTTTGTTGTTGATTGTGTTTTTTTGTTAAAATGATGAATGTTTGTTGTTTTATACTTATTAATGTTTGTTTATGTTGCTTAGATTTTAAGTTTTTCAAATAACTCATCTTCTTGAATGTTTGTTGTTTATGTTGATTGTGATTGTTTGTGAAAATGATGAATGTATATTGTTTGTTGATGATGATTTCTAATGTCCCTTTGTAGATCTTTGTTGTTATCATGCGTCGTAGAGAACCTCCCACTAACACCGGCAATGAGGGTGCGAGGTGGACGAAGCAACGGGCGAACCATGGGGCATCCTCTTCTAGGCCACAGCAGCATGAGCCCGTTGTTGACCTCCCTTTTGGTTATCTGGTTGAAAATGATGCAGAACAACATGCATGATTCATGGCTTCTTTTGCTAGCAGACCCATTTGCAAGCCGAAGTCATTAGATATGGCCTTCTTTGCGAGGGAGAGATTTGAGATAATGTCGTTGTTGGAGGCTTTCCATTTGAGAGGATTGGCGGAGATGGCATGTCCCTATACTCAAAGGTTATGGTGAGAGCTTTCTACCATAACCTCAGCTACATAAATGGTGATTTGCATCCTCGCGTCTGCGGCGTTGACATATTGATGACGGCTCCCATCTAGACGGAGACACTAGGATATGATTTTGATGCGGAGGATACAATTTAGTATGATGGGGATAGTACTGGCCTCATTGATGGATTTGTTTGAGATGAGGCTATACATGAGGCCAGGAGGTCATAGAACCATATTTACTGTGGGCCAACTGACTGTTGATGCCCATATCCTCTACTACGTCATCACCCACATATTGTTCCTTTGGCCTCATAATCATTTGAGGGTGTTGGAGGGTGACATTCCTATTATGTGAGCTATTCGTCATGGCATACAGGTGAATTAGAGGCACTACATTTGTTGAATGATGTATAAGGCCAAACAAAAGGATAACGTTGCACTCCCTTACGCTTATCTGGTTCAGAGGATATTGGAGCATTTTCGTGTTCCTATGCACATTGAACAAATGAAGAACCTCACAATGTGGAATGCTAGGTTTGGACAACGTCTATTAGATCTTGAAGCGAAAGAATCCCATCGGCTGCAGCATAACCATCTCTGTATTTATCATACAGGGCAGCTAGTTGACTCATTACCTGACAGCAATTATCCGAGCATCATTGATAAGATTCTTAACTCCCATGAATAAATCCAAATTTTCAAATCACATCATTAAAATCTAAAAGGCAGGAACCCACCTCTTCCTGAGAACCAGATGGAGATATTTCAAATGAAGAAAATTCATTCTGGTTGTTGAATAAATCCATCCTCACCATGTCCAGGGGTACATCTATCCACAATGTAATCCCATGTGCAGTTTCCAAAATTCAAGCTAACAATGAAATTTACAGATGGCTCATCGCTCAAGCCGCCAAGACTCGGAACATCTTTTAGGTAAAAACACAAAGAAACAGAAATACTCTTCCCTGACTTAATTGGGTTAAAAGGGGATCTTCGGCGACGCTACCGGAGACGTTCATCTTCAACAAGGGTTTGAGCCTCTCGTCAGCGCGGCATGCTCCCATAATCTACGTATTAAGAGCTTGAAACCACTACGACAGATGATCATCCTGGTTGCTCCTTTGAAGCAAAAGATCACTATGCCCTGATCTACGAGAACCAGATGGAGAGCTGGGGGTGCAGACCAGGGTTTTTTTTTTTTTTTTAATTAGGGGTATTTTGGTATTTTTCATAAAAATAGTATGGGCCCACCCCAAAATTAATACCGAGTTAGATTTTAGGGTTAAGATGCGATTTAGCCAATAAACTATTAGCTCAGGAGCGTCCAACACAATTAACTATTAAGTGGACCAAAAATACCAACAAATTTTTAAAAAGGTGCAGTCAGCACAACGCCGTTAGAAAAAGTTAAGGTCCGTTATCTAATGTGTAAATTGGCCAACGAACTTTTACCCCATGAGCGCCCAACACAAAATTCTAAATTTTAATAAATTAAATAATTTTTTTCTCAATTGTCATTATTCAAAACTACTTGTATAAATATCTTTGGACAAAAATTACTCATTCTTCAATTTTGTCAAAATTATAATTTCCTAAAATAAATAAAAGTTTTAATTAAAAATATAATTATATGATCTAAATAAAACTCAAGGTGTTTTATAGTTTATTATATATGTTAAAAAAATATGATTTATTTTTATTTTAGAAGAAATTTATGTGGTTAAAAAAATTCATTTAATGTTAATAAAATTTAAAAAATCTATTATATCTTGAAAGAAATGAAATAAGTTTAATTTTTATTTTTATAAAAAGAGCCTAATGGATATTAACATTGATACTTAATAATATAAATCTGGCAACTTGATGATATATTTGTTAATTAAATGATCTATTGATTATATGAATATGAGACTTGTTGAAAAAAAAAAAAAAAACTTAAGAGGCTTGATGAAGGACAATTTAATAATAGTTTAAGGAGTAATTTGGCCTACGAAAATTTTATTAACATTAAATGAATTTTTAACTCATATAAATTTCTTCTAAAATAAAAATAAATCATATAATTTTTTTGTTTAACATATATAATAAATTATAAAACACTTTGATTTTTATTTAAATCATATAATTATATTTTTAATTAAAAATTTTGTTTATTTTAGAAAATTATAATTTTGAAAAAATTGAAGAATGAGTAATTTTTGTCCATAGATATCTATACAAGTAGTTTTGAATCATGATAATTGAGAAAAAATTATTTAATTTAGTAAAATTTAGAATTTTGTGCTAGGCGCTCCTAAGTAAAACTTTTTTTGTGCTGGGCGTTTCTAGGGTAAAAGTTCGTTGGCCAATTTGCACCTTAGATAATGGACGTTAACTTTTTGTCTAACGGCGTTGTGCGCGCTCTTGAGTAAAACTTTTTTTTGTACTGATTGAACCTTTTTAAAAGTTTGTTAGTATTTTTGATCCATTTAATAGTTGATTGTGTTGGACGCTCCTGAGCCAATAGTTTATTGGCCAAATTGCACCTTCACCCTAAATTTTAACAGTAGTGTGATTTTGCTTCTAAATTGTAACCACATGTGTATTTTTATATCCAAATAAAACATTTGATAAGAGTAAAACACATGTATATTTTTACAATTTTACCCATTATTAAAAGGTGGATTCTTACTCACTTTTCGATCGAGATAAAACGTTGAATGTTTCGAGCAAAACCACGTAGCTAATGCCACGACCAAATCGTTGACCTAAGAGAGATCGAAGATGCAAGTTTAATAGATATCCCTCTTATATTAATCCACTGGCCTTTCAAGTTTCAATAGATCCTTTGTCTCTCTCTGTCTTCCATGAACGTCAATGACAATCGCACCATGGAAGTATCATGTTTTCTTGAGCTTCAGAGGAGAAGACACCCGAAAAGGCTTCACAGACCACTTACACGCTGCTCTTGAACAAAGAGGTATCATAACTTTCTTAGATGATAAGCTCAACAGAGGAGAGGTTATTTCTGATCAACTCCTCTTAGCAATTGATGAATCTCTCATCTCTCTTGTTATTCTCTCTGAAAGTTATGCTTCTTCTAGTTGGTGTTTGGATGAACTTCAAAGGATTCTTGAATCTAAAAAATCTTTGGGTAGAGAAGTTATCCCAATCTTCTATAAGGTTGATCCGTCTGATGTGCGTCATCAAAGAGGTACCTTTGCTTGCGCCCTTCAAAAACATGGTGACAGATTTTCTGAAAACAAAGAGACGGTGCAAAGATGCGAAGATGCCTTAAAAGAAGTTGCAAATATATCAGGCTATGACTGTAGGGACCGGTAAGTTTTGCATAGTACGTACATATTGATATATTGACAACATATGAGTTATAAAATTTCAGTGTTCATTGTTGCAGTGAGACGCACACCATCCAAATATAGTTTTGAATTTAGATCTAAAATTTTAAACTAACAATTACAAATTATCTTTAGGCTAAAGTATACGTTTGGTCCTTCATGTTTCTTCTAGTATCATTTTAGTTCCTTAAGTTTGTAAAATGCATGTTTGGTCCTTTAATGTTAAAACCGTTAGTCTGACTTAACGAAAAATACTAATTCAACAATTTTAAGCGATAACTGTACAATTAAATGCTGACCAAGCATGCTTATACGTTAGTATTTTAATAAATTAATATTTTAAATCCTATTAATTGAAAGATATTCAATCTTTACCGGCTGTTTTACGGTTTTCACAGTTAGTGAAGATTAAATATATATATATTTGTTGAAGAAGATCAAATATTTTTTAATTAATCTTATTTAAAATATTAATTTATTAAAATACTAACATATAAGTATGCTTGATCAACATTTAATTGCACAGTCATCGCTTAAAATTGTTGACTTAGTATTTTCTGTTAAGTCAGACTAACGGTGTTAATATTAAGGGACCAAACGTGTACTTTACAAACTTAAGGGACTAAAATGATATGAGAGGCAAACATGAAAGACCAAATGTATACTTTAACCTTATCTTTATTTCATCTGTACATATAAAGAATATTTTTTTTAAAAAATAAAAGTAATAAAATTAAATCTAGACTCTCTAAATTATATCCGACCGGTTCAGATTTTGGTCTTCTTGATGAGCACTGAGCCCCTGGTTTGAATTTAATCATTATATTATATAAAGCAACAACACATATATATATATTAAGACAATAAAAAAGGAACAGGAAAGCTCAGGTTCACATTTTCGCAATAGTAGAGAGTGAAATCAGTCTCAAGGTTCGTACCTATCGGCGTGGATCAATGGCTATCTGAGGTAAAGGAAGCTCAGGTTCTGATTTGAGGAGAGAACAACGGCGGAGGGTGGAGCTCAGTTTCAGAACGAGACAATGGCGTTGAAGGTCGAAGAGGGGAGACGCAGGACGGAGAGGGAGCTTTGCGGCGGTGGATTTCGGGAAGGTGGCCGGAGTGACGAGGAATGACTAGCTACCGAGGACCCATGGGTTGAGAGACGACGAACGCGCGACAGGAATAGATTGGGGGTCGGAGCATTGCGGCGGTGGATTTCGGGAAGGTGGCCGGAGTCACGACGGCGACGGTGGAGAGAGGGCGACGGTGGAGAGAGGGAAAAATGGGAGAGGGTTACAAGAGCTCGCTGTGGTTGGGTGATGGAGAAGAAAACGAGCTGAGTGACCGAAGAGAATGAATATTTTTTGGCTCTCTCTGTGGATATATCGAAGATGGTGAAAAGCTGGTGGGAATAAGGCCACGTTTGGCGTCTAATTATATGCCTTAACTTAAGGAGTCTAACTTCCAGACTTAAACTCCTTAAGTCGAACTTAAGGAGTCTAACTTCCAGACTTAGACTCCTTAAGTCAGACTTAGGGAGTCTAATTTATTACTTAGACGTCAGAAGTACGCGAAATTCAACTTTTAGCTTTTTTTTGGCGCCAGAGCTACACTTTGGGCGTCTAAGGAAAAAAGTTAGACGCCAAAAGTCAACTGATAATTACAAAAATGCCACCGCCTTTTTTTTACTTCTAAGTTTTAAAATAAGACGCCAATTAGGGAAGTAAAAGCCATTTTCTGTAGTAGTGCAAGTTATAAAATCAAGAAAAAGATCTGTTATTTTTTTTGTTGGGACATAACTAAATAGGCCTTAATTATTCTTGTGATCTATATGTAGGCATGAAGGGAAACTCATTGAAGAAATTGTTGCAGACGTATGGTCAAAGCTACAACCTAAATTATCATATTGTTTCAGTAACGAGCTTGTTGGCATTGAATCAAAGATAGAGCAAGTGAATTCACTTTTAAAGATTGGATTGGACGATGGTCATTGTCGCTTCCTAGGAATTTGGGGCATGAGTGGTATAGGTAAAACAACTCTTGCAAGAGAGATCTTTGAGAGAATATGTGGCGACTTTGACATGAGTTGTTTTCTCGCTAATGTTAAAGAAAAATCTGAAACAAAGCAGGGTTTGGTTTACTTGCAAAGAAAACTTCTTTCCAAACTCAAGATAAGAGACTTAGAAGTTGATGATACATATGAGGGAAGGAATCTAATAAGAAACTTGCTGTGCAACAAAAAACTTCTACTAGTGTTGGATGATGTAAGTGAAATAAGCCAACTAGAAAACCTTTCAATAAAACAAGCCTGGTTGGGTTGTGGCAGTCAAGTAATAGTGACAACTAGGAATCTCCATGTATTGATAGCACATGGAGAATTTGAAATATATGAGGCTGAATTATTAAATGGTAATGAGTCTCTTCAACTTCTCTGCAAAAGGGCTTTTAAAAGGAATAAACCTAAAGAAGATTATGTGAAGTTGTGTAAGAGTTTCATACACTATGCTGCAGGCCTTCCTTTGACTCTTAAAGTGTTGGGTTCTTATCTTTGTGGGAGAAGTGAACTTGAATGGAAAGTAGCTTTGGAGATAATTAAAAAGTTCCCACCAACTGATGTTCTTAAGAGACTTAGAGTAAGCTATGATGCATTAGGTGAAGTGGAAAAGAAAACTTTTTTGGATATCGCATGTTTTTTTAAAGGAATGGTCAAAGATCAATTGACACAAATATTTGAAATATGTGAATTTTATCCACAACTTGCAATAAGAGAACTTGTGGAGAAATGCTTGATAATTGAATACTATTCTGATCATGGTACTTGGTGTTTGGGTATGCATGATATCCTTCAAGAAATGGGTACAACTATTGTTTTGGAGGAATCACCTAATGATCCTAGCAGAAGAAGTAGATTATGGTCACTAAAAGATATTGGTCGTGTGATGACAAAGAACAAAGTAAGCAACTTATTTCTATTTGTGCATTAAAAGTTTGAGAAAAATTAATTTGTTAGTCCTGATAGTTTATTAGATTTTTAATCAAGTCTCAATAGTTTTCCCCTAGTTTTTATTGAGTGCTCCTTATATTTTTCTCAATTATAGGCATTGGTTAAGTGATAATTATTTTTAACTTAATTATGGCTTATGTGATGGTGACTAAGCGACATGTAAGTTGCCGCATTATACAAAGTAAAAAATGTTTTTAAAAACATAATGATGGATTACAATTTATTCATTATCAACACAAAATTAAAATGATTGTACTCTTAACTTTCTCCTTGCATTTATATAGAGTTTTTAATCTGGTTGATTTTGATTTCATTCACATATATGTGACAAATTTGATCCTGTGTGTATGCTAAGTGGGATAGTCATGCCATCGGCTACTAATGTTGTTTCTTTTAAAAATTACTAACAAATTATGAGTACATGGACCAGTGCCTATGATTGAGAAAACTATAAGGACCCAATAAAAATATGAACAATAATTATCAGGACTTAATTAAAAATGAAGTGAAATTGTAGGATCTTGCATGTTAATTTTCCCATCAAGTGCTTTAATTGTATTGAAATTTATTCCTCATCTCTACATGCAATGTTAATAATTCTTATTCTCCAGGGCTCAGACGTGCTGGAAGTCATACATCTTCAATCATCTACGCCATATGATTCAAATTGGGATCCTGAAGCATTCACTATGATGTGCAATCTCAGAATACTTATCATAGCATGTGAGGTGCACCTTCCTCATGGCCTCAAATGTCTTCCTAGTTCACTAAAAATTCTTGAATGGAAATCATATCCTTTGAATTCTCTCCCATCTGGTGAAAATCTAGATCAACTTGGTGTCCTTAAAATGCATCACAGCAAGATTGAACAACTTTGGAAGAGAACACATGTAAGAAAGTTATGTTTTCTGCTGATCCAACATACTTTCTTCAGTCGTTATTGTAAGGCTTGTTTACGTAATTTGATTATATTAAGAAAACTAATATGACATGTTTAAGAAATTTGGTTATATTAAGAAGGCTAGTTAAGCTAGTTAATATGACATTTTTTTCTTAAAACACCTTAATCATGTTTTTTGATTCTCTCCATTACTCTTGTTTGATTATTGTTAAGAGAGCATCTATAGGAATAAAATAAGGGAAAAAATGATAGGGTTAAGGAGCAATTTTACACATGAGCTTTTCCCCCAGGAGCGCCCAGCACCACGAGCTTTTTTCTGGAGCAAAAGTACACACGTGGTTACGTTTTGGGAGCACCCAGCACCACGGCAGTTAGTTGACCGTTAGTCAACTATTAAGTTGGATGGAAATGAACAGTAACTCGGGTGAAATTACACTTTTGCCCTTAGTTTTAAATAAAAATTACCATATTGCCCTAAGTTTTTTTTTAAAAAAAAAACTAAAAATACCCTCCTTGGTGGGCCACCCCACCGCCGCCGGCGGTGGTGGTCGGCGCCGGTGGCGGTGGTGGCCGGCGGTGGCCGATCGCCGCCAGCCCGGCGGTGGTGGCCGCCGCCGACCGCCGGTTGGCCGCCGCCGGCCGGTGGTGGAAGGGGTATTTTTAGTTTTTTTATTTATTTATTTAAAACTAAGGGCAAAAAGGTAATTTTCATTTAAAACTAAGGGGCAAAATGGTAATTTTCTTTTTTTTCCCTACCATCAGCGCCCACGTCAGCATCCACGTCAGCGTGTCAGTCCAAATAAGCGCCACGTCAGCGTTCCATCCAAGTTAACGGTTGACTAACGGTCAACTAACTGCCGTGGTGCTGGGCGCTTCCAAAACCTAACCACGTGTGTACTTTTGCTCCAGAAAAAAGCTCGTGGTGCTGGGCGCTCCCGGGGGAAAAGCTCATGTGTAAAATTGCTCCTTAACCCAAAATGATATATAGGAAATAATCCTTACATTACATTTATGATCAATACCAACTCTTCAATTAAGTTATACATTAGGGACTAGAGGAGTAGCTCAATAGTGTTCCATGTTTTTCCAATAATAATCACTTTACACCTGCTTTGAAACAGATTTTAGAAAAGTTGAAGTTCATTGATCTTAGTTATTCTGAAGAGTTTAGGACAACTCCTGATTTTTCGATGCTACCCAACCTGGAGCAACTGGTTCTTGAAGGTTGCATAAAACTTGTTGAGGTTCACCCATCACTTGCACAACATAAGAAACTACTTGTGCTGGACTTCAAAAATTGTAAGAATCTTAAGGCTCTTCCCACTAGAATGGAAATGGATTCATTGAATAAGTTGATCCTTTCAGGATGCTTGAAAATTAAGAAACTTCCAGAGTTTGGAAAAAATATGAACAACCTATTGGTTCTTGATGTGAAAAATTGCAAAAACCTTGTTTACCTTCCAAGTTCAATTTGTAACTTGAAATCTCTGAGAATTCTGAATATTTTAGGTTGCTCAAAATTTTCCTCATTGCCTGAAAACTTGAATGAAAATAAGTGTCTAGAGGAGCTTGATTTGAGTGAAACTGCTATCAGAGAAATTCCTTCATCAATCACTGGCCTGCAAAATTTGAAGCTACTATATTTGAGAGGATGTAAAGGTCTGAGTTCAAGACCCAATTCATTAGTAAGGAGGTTGCTTTCCCCAGTTCAAGAGGTATTTGGGCTTCATAATGAATCTCCCACAAGCTCCATGAATTTTTCTTTCATCTCAAGTCTGGCATCATTGAAGAAATTGAATTTAGGATACTGTAACCTGAAAGCTGGATCAATTCCAAATGAACTTGGTTGTTTAACATCATTGGAATGGCTTTGTCTGGGCGGAACTGATTTTGGCAATGCAACTGGTGGCAACTGGGTGCTTCCTCCTTCATTGAAGTATTTACTGTTACATAACTGTAATCTCAATGATGGTTCAATTCCTAATGCCCTTAATAGCTTATCAGCATTAGAGACACTTGGTCTAGCAGGAAACAATTTTACACATATACCTGCTGGTTGTATCTCTAACCTCTTGCATCTTCGTAATCTTCATTTGAGTCACTGCCCATGGCTTAAGTTTCTGCCAGATCTCCCACCAAATTTACAGCGTATTGATACCGTTGCTTGCCATTCATTGCAAACTTTGTCGTATCCAGAGTTGCTATTGAAGTGTATGGCTTTCTCAAATGTTTCCGTGGAATCTATTCCTCCTCATATGCACACAAATAACATCCGAGCTGGTATCTGGTGGACCCTAGGTGGTGAAATCCCATCATGGTTCCACAACCAAGACTTTAAAGTACTTGATAAAATTGATAGTCGTGATGTTGTACAAGTTGATTATGATTCCATTGTGTCAATGGAAGTAGATATCGCTGATTTTCGCGGTTCGAGTGAAAGTTGGGGAATTTCTCTTTGTGTTGTTGTACAAGATGTGGACCTTGATGATGATGTGTTTGATCTTTACCTTGGGATGACTCATAAAGCTTCAAAAGAAGAATTCGTCAAGGAAGACCTACAGTGGCGTGTTTTTTTTGAAGGCCATTCCCACCAAACTTTGACCATGTATTTGCCCTCCAGCAATTTTGCAGTTGATTGCATCAAGGCCGAATTCATATTTTATACTACAAAAACTATGCTTGCGGAAGTAGAATTGGATATGAAAGCTGACAGTGGAGATCATGGCAAGTTCATAATAAGCAAGTGTGGTTGGCGTGTGACACGCAAGGAAGATGTGGAAGAATGGCTCAGAACAATCCAAAAATGCAGCAGGACCAGTGATAAGAATAAAATCCTTTCCCAAGAATCTGTCCATGGAAAGAGATACCGTGAAGGGGAAGAAGACCTGCAAGAAGGTCATTGTCAATGAAACACATTCAGCTCAACAAAGTATACTTAAAAGGTTTTCTTGATTGGAAAATCACTATATAAGCCCTTTATTTTCTTCTGACCTAGATACTTTGATATCTTGTACATATTGATGTCACAATGTACCCATACGTTTAGAAAATGATGGATTGTTTTTTCTTTGGACTTATTTTGAGAACAGGTTACACAGAGAAAGTTATTATACACACACTCAACTTTTTTCAATGAAACCGATTTGATTTTCATTTGAGTGTTGTATGTTCACTGATAATGTTTCAGTTGCTTGATGATTTGTTTCATGAAGTAGTGAATATAAAAACAGGTAGTGTTTGGGATGGTACATTAATTTATCAAATATGCACTGTCACAAGCAAAAAGAGAAATAAAAATCAAATAACAAAGTTTCGTTAGAGAATTAACAATGATGGACTGAAATGTTTGGAAGCATGGCTTTCACTTTAATTCCTTTCTTTCTTTGTTTTTTTGTTTTTGTTTTTAAAGTTTAGGTTCTGTCTGTCAGATTTATTGTTTTGTATTGGAAATATTATTTGATGTCCTTGTGTCTCAGGGTGCAAGGTTGACAATATACATATGCTAGCAAAAGAAGCTAATATTCATTCTCTATTTGCAACATGTTTATCACTCAGCAATTGTGACGTTGAAGCGTGATAGTGAGGTTATGGTTGGAGCACTTCACTGTGATTTGTGCTTTTTACACCTTTCAACGGGTGAAGAATGCTGTTACTTGTGAGAATTTTATTTTATTTTAGGTACCAAGTGTGAATTTTATTTGTTGAACGTAGAATGTTTTGACCAGTGAACATTTTATTTGTGGAATATAATCTGAATATAAGTTGCCCCATTATACAAAATAATTTTTGGGAAAATTACGTTCAGGTCCCAAGGAAGGAAAAAATTACAAAAAAGTCCCTTGAAATCACAAAATTACCCAGAAGTCCCAAGGGAATTTTTGTTGTAAATACATGCATTTCCTGTTGTAAATACATGCATTTCCTCTTGTAAATGGTTTGGGACTTTTTTGATATTATTTGTTGTAATACCCGCATATTTATTTATCTGAAATATTATATTTTGATAAATAAATGGGTTATTTCTCATAAGTGAAGTTATGATCGTAAGACTCGTGAAAATATAGTCTATTATTCTAAGTTAAATTCTGTAGGAAATCAGGGAATTTAAGGGCCAAAGTGCCAAAATGACCAAAATGCCCCTGGAAGGGTAAATGACTTAGAAAATTATGAAAAATCCTAAAAGGCAGAAATGACCAAGTGAATTAGGATGATATATTATCCCTAATTATGGTAATTTAATAAATTATGAACTTGGAGAAATTGTATAAGAATGTCCAAAAGGTAATTAAGACCAAAATACCCTTACAAATTATAGAATAATGTAAGAGGCATGGAAATACTAAGGTTAATGCAAGAGTATGAAGGTAATGAGGCATTGTAATTAAGAAAATTATCAACAAGTGATAATTAAGTAATTAAGTAATATTGGGCTAATTACTTAAGCATAAGCAAAGGATTTTGAGAAAAATAGTTGAGTTTAGGTATTTTTAAGCCTAAATGCAAGAATAGACCAATAGGAAAATTTTGTAAAAAATTAGGTAAAAATAATTATTTAATTAATTAAATAATTAATCAAATAATAATAATAAAAAACGAAATAAAAAAAAAGGGGCAGAAAAAAAAAAGAAGAAAAAAGAAAAAAGAAAAAGGAAAAAAAAGAAAAAAGAAATATATATATATATGTATAAAAGAATTTTTGCAAGTTGCAATTAAAATATAATATAATTAATTAAAGTGAAAAAGGGTGAATAGTAAAATGGGAATTAGGAAACGGATCCTATCTAGAGATCTAGGAATGGGATTCCCAAAGTCAAGGTAAAATATTAACAGTGGGTTTTTATCTTCCGTTAGACTCTTGCTGGTTAATTCCAAGCCGTTTGTGCTTTTTCCTAATAAGACGAAATAGGGAAATTCTGAGAAAATGCCAGATAGCCAAGAGGACGAAAATGTTATGTTGTGACATTTGGAAAAGAATTGGGAATTTTCATGGACATATTTGGATTCAGTGAATTTTTCTGAAGAAGTTGATGATTCCAGAAATGCATTCTGAAACCGGACGTGTTCGGACACGTTTTCGAGAAAGACTCAACTGGACTGTTGGAGCCCTATATGGAATCAAAATATAGGTTAACTTGGACATTTCTACTAAGTGAGAATATGTTTTCAAAGTTGTAAATCCAGAATTTTGAGATTTTTCCGAAATCACGCGAATCCGGTACCGATCGGAGAAATCGGTCTCGAAGCTTCGGAAGGTGACACATGGCCACCTCCCATTGGCCAAACCCTTTATTTTGGAGCCTAAATTTCGGCCAAGTGTGAAAGGGAAGAAGGAAAAGAGGGTTTTTGAAAATTGCTTTGGACGGCCCGGATCGCTCCTCGAAAAGTTGATCCGACAAATGAAACCCTACCACCGTTTCTATAAATACCCCCCCTTCACTTTCTTCACACCATTTTCCCTTGTTTGGCTTAGCCTAGAGGGAGAAAGAAGAGAGAGAAGCTCGGAGATTTTTGCAATAAGCCCTGGAAAATTGTTCGGAGATCTTCAACTGTAAGTCTTTCGGGCTTTAGTTTTTAGTTCGAAAGATAGTAGAATTGTTAGTTAGATTTAGGAAGTAGGTGATGAGATTCCTATTCTTGTTTTAGGCCTTGTTTGCATTGAAAAATTATGCAGAGGTAAAAACATAGTAGGGATCGAGTCGCCGAAAAGTTGAAGCTTTCAGCTTTTCAAAAGTAAGGGTAGAATTTGTTAGAATAGCCTTTAAATTTCAAGTATGATTGGGTATCATATGGGAGGGCTATTTTAGTCATTATTTTCGAAAATCATAGTTGCGTTGAAGTTCGCAAAATTTCGGGAAGAAAATTTGCTAGAGTAACGGCTTCGGCGAAATTCCGCCAATTAGGGGCATAGGGGCAAAATGGTAATTTTTACCTAAAATGCCGATTATTGTGTCAAATCACTAATGAAAGTGATATTACTCTTATAGGACGTCGAAATCCTAATTTGCTGCCGTTACGCCGTCCAACGTGCATTGTGTCGGACAAACCGCTGTTTTCCGTCAGAAAGTATAGTTTCCGCCATAAACATCTACGTACATCAACGAATGTACGTTCGCGTACTGTAACACTAATCTAGTGCTGCTCATATACATATATGTGATAGGTACATTCACGGATAGAGATTCTGTTAGGGGTCACCGAGATACATTCACGGTTAGAGACTCGTCTGGGTTACCGATTATACATACAGATTCACACGGGTTATAGAGATATTAATACCGTTAGAGTTTTCCTAGCGCCGAGGACACGACCGATCATCGTGGCACCGGTTTTTGTGCAGCTATTATTGTGTAGGACTTATACGTACGCTTTAACGCTTATGTTCTCGTCTCGTGTCACAATCATGCAATCATGCATCTGCTATATGCTTAAGTGATATGTCTTCTTTGTTATGTTTGAATATCTCATCATCCGTATACTGTTTTATTTGAGCATAAGGTTAACTGTTACTCGAGATTCAATTCAATAAATTGAATCTCGGCTATAGCTTCAGTGGTCGGAGGACCACGGACGGAGATCGAGGCAAGCCGCACGAGTAGGCTCATAGTTGGAGGGCATGTAGCACGAGTGAGCTCGAGACGGAGATGTCACTTTATCGTTTTCCGTAATTACCTCTGAGAACAATAGGATGCTGTATCAATACTCTGTTACACTATGGTTCATGTTTTGTTATGATCAGTTACTCTTTCGCTCCATTGCTCTACTCTGATTGAAAAAAAAAAATTCCGCTTTAGAAAATGGGATGTTACACTTTACGGTATCAGAGCAGTAGTCCTGGCATGAATTTAACTATGTTACCACGAACAGTTTGGTGCCTAAGGCAAGGCTTGTCTACGTGGGTAAGCCATTGAGTCGCCGTATAAGTCGGTGAGGCCCCCATGGTAGACACTTACCTGGCCATTCTGTTCGGATAACGGAGTTAGGTTCTCAAGCCTTTTAACTTTGAGCGTATTTTGAAAATGAGTACTGATATGACCCTAGTGTAATGTTGTAGTGATGAACACAGATGAACATTCATATACCCGTAAACCCAGAAGCATGAGGCGTAACGCTCGTAGATCCATAGTTCCAGAGACGATGGGACGAATACGAAACCCAGATACCTTTAACGCTAAAAATCTATATACCACTGATATCAGCCTCTGATATTCCTAGAAACTCTAATATCAGTCTTTGATAACTTCGATAACTGTCAGTTTGTACTGAACGATAATTCTTTCTTAACACCGAGCTTATATATGAAGGCAGGCCACGCTGGATGAAACTTCGAGACCAACAAAGATAAATACATGCTGTATTTGACTCATGTATAAGAACTTCTGATACGTGTTTCCGTACCCGTTTCTAGGAAGAACGAACCTACGGAATTCTGAACGAGGGACATGTTGCGGGTGTCTATTCGTTAGTAGATATGAAGTGCGATAAAAATTATGATATATCGTTGTACTCCTCATCTAACGTTTTCCCTCATGAAGGTGAAAAGAACCAGACATGGCGATCTTAAGAGGAACTGGAGTTCCCAGAGGCCGGGGCAGAGGCCGAGGCCGAGGTAGAGGAAGAGGCGCATGCCTCAAATAGACGCGATACCCGAACAAAATCTTATACCAAACCAACCCGAACAAAACGAGATTCGGGAGACGAGGAGAACTCTACGGGCAGCAGAGCTCTCATTAACGCGCTCGTAGAGAGACAGAACCAACAAGATCCGGAAGCCGAAAGGCAACTAGCGAACTGAGGCGGAGGAAGAAAGAAGACATGTCAAGAAGAAAGACAAAATGCCGAGGACGAATTAAATGATGATGAGGATGAGGAAAACGCTGAAGAAGATGAGGAAGATAATGAGTCTGAGAGATCCCGATCACCTCCACGACACAGGAGAGGAGAGAAAAACACTCAATACTGGGTTAACCAGTTTTGCAAGCTGAAGCCACCAACTTTTCGAGGAAGACTAGACATAGCGAGAGGATTGGTCAAGCGATTAGAGAAGGTGTTCAAGGTGATAGACGCGCCGAGAGGATCGCAAAGCTCAACTAGCAATCTACCAGCTCGAAGGAGATGCATCACGGTGGGAAGTCACAGCAAAAACCCTGCGGACCCAATACTATCCCGTGACATGGGAGAAATTTCTAGAGAAATTTCATGAGCAGTATTTTCCTCCTTCAGTGCAAATGAACAAGGAGTCGGAATTTCTCCATATCCGACAGGGACAGGAGGAATCTTTCGACCATTACTACGCACGATTCACCAATTTATCCCGATACTCACCACACTTGCGGAAGGGAAATGATGCGAGAAGTATGGTGAACATCTTGGTTCACTGACCGAAATATGAGATTGGTGAAAGACTCATGTCCCAACGATTCCTAGATTTGACAAGCGCGGTGGAAACTTTTCGGATGACTGAGCGTAATCTGAAAGGATTCCAGAGATCCAGAAACTTCAACAACAACAATAGCAATGCAGGACGTGGTAGTTTTAGCAACGGAAACTCCTCACGAAAGAGGAAGGTGCCTTGGGACAACTCTAGTGGTGGAAAGAGGAGGCCAGTCCAAACTGAGCAACAGAACAATCCCAGGATGGCAGAATCTCAGTCTTGTCCAAAGTGCAAGAAGTACCATCCAGGAGTCAACTGCGATGGGAAACGAATCTGCTATAAATGTTAGAAGCCGGACACATCACCGGAATTGTCCCGAGAAGGCCGCCGAGACAAGACTACGTAACTCGGACGGATCTTTGCGCTAACCAATATGGAGGCCGGCGAATCCTCGAGAATGGACCGAGACACTATCAATTAGTAAAAAATTCATGTTAGTTGTAAACCGATTCGGATGTTAGACCGATCAATTACTTTGGATGTGTGTACGGATCCTTTTGGGATGCATACTTATGTTGTAGCTACACCATTAGGTGTAAGCGTTTAGCTTGTAAAGCATATTTTGAACCAAGTTGCGGGTATAATATAAATCGTACTACCACTTCATAGTGTCAACGATATTCTCAAAAGTGTTAAATGAACGGTGATGAAGAGCGGTGACAAAGAAAATATATTATTCTAAGCAGAGGTAGAACTAATGCGGAAACCAAACCTTTATTCAAAGACAACTCGAGTCACAAATTAATTCTCGGTTGACCGAAGCCTCGCATAAGTTCAATATTCAGATCTCCGTACCAAATTTCATGTCAAAGTGAAATAGCACTTGATTCTCGCAATATTCATATAGAAGGAAAGAATCGAGTTTTCAAAGTAGCATCAACTACTATAAGTTGAACAGGGCAACTGTTCGAAAACAAATACCCACTTTCCAGGATCGATGATCCACTCCATTATCAAATTCCCGCATCTTGTCAAGATTGCCTTATACTCGGAACACCACCAGTGGTGAACCAAAACTAGCAGCGTTATGGAACATAAGTAGCAAGCGGATTGAGGCTCTATTTTAGGGTCACCGACTCGGATGGAGGCTCTGTCTAGGGGCACCTGGAAAGAATTTTGCCGTGTCTTCCAAAATAAACCAAGTTCGTAATTAATTTGCAGAATTAGGGAACCTGGGTCGTTTCCCAACGAATTTGCAGCGGGCTTGTTTAATAACAATAGTGAAACAGAATGATAAAATGGGGGTTTGGTTTAATGTAATAGAACAAAACTAAATAACATAACCAAAATGCAATAAACAGAGTCAAAACGAATCAAATAAACAGAGACAGATTAAAGATGATCAACCCAACGAATTGATTCCGTAAACCTCCTTCATTGAACGAAAATATAACTAACCCACGTTTGGTTCCTGATGAATCGAAATCTCTGCATTCATCCGGAGATTCCTCGCCTAGACGATCGCCTAGAATCTGCCCGACAAGTGGCGTCTCACCGTGCAATCGCACAAAGAACACTATAACCTAGTCCGAACTAAGTCCTTGGGATGAACCAAACCGAATATTAAATCTAATATTCGAACTATTTCCGTAAATCGAATCCGATAAGATGAAAACAGAATCGAGTAGTTACCGATTAGGCACGAGTTCTCTGGATGAATCATGGAATCCTCATCGTTGGGTTAATCACAAGAGTTTAGCCGATCATGGTGGGAAAATCGAAGAACGAACGAAGAACACAAAGAACGCGCGAAGAACATGAATAATGATGAGAGAAAATGAAAACTTGTATTTTGATCCACTCTAATGTTAAAAACGTGAATGAATATGTTTGTGGCAGCTGCCATACTTAAAAATAACCTAAAACGAAATGGGCTCTCATAGTTTTAGCCCAAAACAGAAATAAAATATAACTGGACTTAAATTACAAAATTCGGGTCCAAAATAAATCCAGAATTGTACATCCGACTTTGGCTCCAAAATTGACCTCCTTCTTGACCGAATTTGCTCTTGATGTCTTCATAACAATTGTAGCTCTCTGAATCATCTGAAATATGAGACAAAAATGAGGCAAATCCGATGTCTGGTTCAAGAGTTATGGTAGAAATAGTGAAGCAACACAAAACTGGAATTTTATTATTAAAAATAGCTAAAATGCAATAAAAGGCCCAAGGCCCAAATAAACATAAGAGCCATTATTTATTAGCTAAAGGGTCCTAAATTATTATTCAAGAGACAAAAATAAGTGTATAAAATATTCAATTATCAAATTCCCCCACACTTATCTTTTTGCACTCCCGAGCAAAATTCAAAGAGAAAGACCTAAAGGAAAACTCTTCTTTACTAATAATTGCTAACAATGCAAAAATTGAATCAAGGGACACAAAGCTTCAAAAGACCAATCATTCAAGACCAAAACCCCTTCATCTCAAATTACAATTCATGGTAGTGTCAATCAATGATGCTAATCACAAAAGATGATCTCTCAAATGATGCGCTCAATCAATCAGTCTCTCAAGTGTTTAAGGTAAATAAGTGTATCGCTCAAATTCTACTCAAGAAATTTGTTCTACCATAAGCTTGCTCAACTTCTACGTCTCCACTACTCATAACACATACATGCACAAATCAAGAGAGCTTGTAATTAAAGGTTGTAACGGGGCTAGGGTGAAGGTAGGTAATAGTATGGAATAAGAGGCTAAGCACCAAAGAAATCAAAAGGAAGAGCACTGATTAACACAATCATTCTCTATGTATGAGACTTTTATTCTACTCATATATACATTCCTTTCTATGTATTTTCTTTTCTTTTCTCTTCTTTTGTTGTTTTTTTTTTCTTTTTTTTTTTTTTTTTACTTTTCTTTCTTTCCTTTCATTGTATACGTAATTACAATGTCAAAATCAAATATCCCCCCCACACTTAAATTGTTGCACTCCTGAGCAACCCCCACACTTAAACACAAAACAAGTTGAAACCAATGCTCAATAAATCTTCAAGGTGCGGAATAAAATGGTTTTACGCTTAGGCTTGTAATGTGGCTTAGAAAAGAATGGGTCAAAAGGCACAAAGGGGCTAGCAAAGGAATCATAATGTAAGGGAAAGCTATTTGGCCAAAGTGAGGAGAATAAAAGAAAGAAAACAAGCTTCCATCATACTTATGCACGTAAGTGAAAAATGTAGTTTCAAAAAGAAAAGGAGCAAGTTCTAGAGAACACAAATCATGAGAGATGCACACATGAAAGAAAGAATGGCAAAAGATGAATTCCATTCATGCAGGCCCAAAACCTCACAAGGTCAATACCAACTTAGGTAATCAACAACATCAAATCAACTACCAAGACTTGTAATCGAAGAGTCAAGAGTTCCAGACTAAATATTATTTTCAAAAAGCAAAGTAGAAAAGGAAAACAAATAAAAGAGAAGGAGGGAGAAGAAAGAAGAATACTCCCAAGGGTTTATGGAGGATAAGTGGCATCAATGAGGAGAATCTCTCGCTTCCTCAGCCGCCGTGGGGATCCCTCATGAAATGGCTTGAGGCGATGCCCATTGACCTTAAAAGTCCGTCCCCGGGTGGATCACATAGCTCAACAAAGACCAAATGGAAATATGTTAGTGATCACAAAGGGCCATCCCATCTAGATCGAAGCTACTGTGCATAAACTTGAGACGGGAATTAAATAGAAGAACTTTCGGCCCACGAAAATTCTTTCCTCAGAATATGCTTATCATGGAATGCCTTAGTCTTTTCCTTATACAACCGTGAGCTTTCATAGGCATCCAATCTAAGCTCATCTAACTCTTGCAAACTGCAGCTTCCTCTCCATCCCTGACTTAGCCAAATCCATGTTGCATTGCTTAATAGCCCAATAGGCTTGATGCTCCAACTCAACCTAAGATGACATGCCTTACCAAAGACAATCCGATAGGGAGACATCCCAATCGGAGTCTTGTAGGCGGTGCGATATGCCCACAAAGCATCATCTAGTCGCTTACTCCAATCTTTCCGGTAGAGTTGACAGTCTTGAAGGATTTGCTTAATCTCTCTATTGGAGACTTCACTTGACCATTGGTCTCGAGGATGGTAGGTCGTGGAAACCTTGTGAAGCACTCCATACTTGCGTAGCAAGGCACCCATGCTTCGATTGCAAAAATGGGAACCCCGATCACCGATAATAGCTCTAGGAATGCCAAACCCGCAGAAAATGTTAGACCTAACAAAATCCACCACCACGTAAGAATCATTTGTCCGGTGGCTTTCGCCTCAACCCATTTCGAAACATAATCAACAACCAGCAAGATGTAAGTGTAACCATATGAAGCAGGAATGGACCCATGAAATCAATACCCCAAACATCAAAGATCTCACAAAACAATATAGGGTTTTGGGGCATCTCATGCCTACGGAAATACTCCCCGCCCTCCGACGCTTATCACATGACTTGCAAAAAACAAATGGGCATCATGAAACAGGGAAGGCCAAAACAAACCACATTCTAACACCTTCCTAGCAGTTCTTTGGGGTCCAAAGTGACCACCACGCATGAGCAAAATGCAATATAGATTGAAACTCACAATCAGGCACACATCTCCTAACTACTTGGTCACTACAAAATTTCCACAGATAAGGGTCATCCCAAACATAATATTTAGACTCACTTTTCAATTTAAGGGTTTGGGCCCTAGTGGATTCTACAGGAAAAACACCAGCTACCAAGTAGTTAACTAAATCAACATACCATGGGGTCTTAACTTGCACCGTAGAAGCCGCTCATCGTGAAATCATCCCGAATAGAAGAGGGTGAGAGGGAGAATGAGTGATACGACTCAAGTGGTCACTACCCGCTTTGTGCTCCACTTCTATCTCGAATCTCCACATCAAACTCTTGGAGCAACAACATCCACCGGATGAGTCGTGGCTTAGCATCCGCTTTTTCAAAAGAAACTTTAAAGCTGCATGGTCGAGAAAACAATGACTCTACTAGCTAGCGAGATATGACCTAAACTTATCAAAGGCAAATACAATAGCCAACAACTCCTTCTCGGTAGTGGTGTAATTAGACCGAGCGTAATCCAAAGTCTTTGAAGCATATGCAATGACATGGGAGGCTCTATCAACCCGCTGCGCCAAGATAGCACCAACTGCATAGTTGGAAGCATCGCACATCAACTCAAAGGGAAGGAGCCAATCGGGGGCTGAATCAGCGGGCCGTGGTAAGGCAACGCTTCAAGTGATCGAAGGCCGCCTTGCACGCATCATCAAAGACAAAGTCGGTGTCCTTATGCGTAAGGTTGGACAAGGGTTGAGCAGCCTTGCTGAAATCTCGAATGAAACGTCGATAGAAACCCTGCATGACCAAGAAAAGAGCGAACTTCCCGCACGAAGCGGGGTAAGGCAAAGCAAGAATAACATCAATCTTAGCGTGGTCTACCTCAATCCCTTTCCTAGACACTATGTGTCCCAAGACTATGCCCGACTCAACCATAAAGTGACACTTTTCATAATTCAAAGACAAGATTAGATTCAATACACCTATGCAAGACTCTAGACAAATTAGCTAAGCATGCATCAAAATCGACCCATATACAAAAAATCATCCATGAAAACCTCCATGCAACTCCTCTAGGAACTCGTAGAAAATACTCACCATACAACGCCGAAAGGTGCCAGTGCATTGCAGAGGCCAAAGGCATCCTCCTAGTAAGCATATGTCCCAAAGGGGCATGTGAAGGTCGTCTTCTCCCGATCCTCGGGAGCAATATGAATCTGGAAGTATCCGAGTAGCCATCCAAGAAGCGAATGAGACTTACCACCAATCGCTCTAACATCCGATCAATGAAAGGTAGAGGGTAATGATCCTTGCGAGTGGCTTGGTTGAGTCTCCTATAGTCAATGCAAACTCTCCAACTATTCTCGAACTCGAGTAGGAATGAGCTCATTCTTTTGATTGGCTACTACAAGTGACTCCGGATTTCTTAGGAACCACTTGGACTGGGCTAACCCACTGGCTATCAGAAATAGGATAGATGATGCCAGCTTGCAGAAGCTTAGTGACCTCCTTCTTCACCACATCAAGGATAAGAGGATTAAGGCGTCTCTGAGGTTGCCTCACCGGCTTAGAGTCCTCTTCCAACAGAATCCGGTGCATGCACATAGAAGGGCTAATGCCAACTATGTCGCCCAATGTCCACCCAATAGCTTTCTTGTTCACCCTCAATAAGCTTAGCACTTCTCTTCTTGATCAGTCGTGAGATTATTTGCCACAATGACTGGCAACTGCTCATTCTCCTCCGTAAATGCATACTTCGGATAGTCTCGGAAGGGATTTCAACTCTAGTTTGGGCGGTTGCTCGGTGGAGGGAGAAGCTTGGGTGGTTGTTGCAACAACTCGATGTCATCACACCGGGAATACCGAAACCATATTCAAAGAAGCACAAGCGAAGGACCGTGTCTATACAACTCAAGGTTAACATCGAATTCGGTTCATCAAAATCGAATGAAGCTCATCAAAATCGAATCGGATGCACGTTAGGATCGGGATGAAGCTCAAACTCGAATCAATATCGAGTCTACAAGTAATGTAGAATCATCAAGCAAATCGAGAATCACCAAACAATGCGCCTTAACCAAATTAGTGCAAACAGAGCACCATTCATTATCATCGCATGCACAAATGGGGGTATCACTCTCGGATGAAAAATAAGGATAATCAGACACCAACCATTAAGAACATCATCCACAAAGATCATCAATCACATCAATACGTAAAATGTAATGCTCTTCCCTA
Source organism: Acacia pycnantha (assembly GCA_025563575.1). Taxonomy (NCBI): domain Eukaryota; kingdom Viridiplantae; phylum Streptophyta; class Magnoliopsida; order Fabales; family Fabaceae; genus Acacia; species Acacia pycnantha. The sequence continues at coordinate 2,233,509 of JAMWYP010000098.1, read as the reverse complement.
GGATATTTCATGGCATCAAAGATATTGAAATTCACGATATATCACCAAACTCCATGGAAAGAGTACCGGAATGCACATCTATCTTAGTCCTAGCTGTTTTCATGAAAGGTCTCCCTAGAATGATTGGTGACCTACTACTAGGAGACTCATCCTCCATATCCAAGATGTAAAAATCAGCAGGAATATCAATTCATTAACTTTGACTAATACATCTTCAACTAAACCGAGGATGGGCATTACTCCTATTAGCTAACCGAACAATGACACCGCTTGGACGCAAGGGACCAAGACCAAGAGATCTATAAACGAGATGCAGGCATGACATTAATAGAAGCACCTAAATCTAGCATGCAATCATCAAATCTATAGTTACCAATAAGGCAAGGGATAGAAAATGTCCCCGGATCTTTGCATTTACGAGGCATGGTAGGTTTGGATGAGTCTTGAGACATTACAGTTCAAGCTCACTCGTTCATTCCCCTTGATCGCCTCTTGTTGGTGCACAACTCCTTGAAACTTGGCATATTTAGGAATTTGTTTGACCGCATCTAAGAGAGGAATGTTGATCTCTACTCTTCGAATGTCTCAAGTATATCCTTCTCTTGTGCTTTATCTCGCCAACTTCTTGGGTGAATCGCTCTCGAGGGAAGGGAAGAGGAATAGGAATGTCTTCCTCTTCACCTTGCTTTGCCTTGCCTTTTTCTTTTGAGTCAATCTTCACATTTCCCGACTCGTTTTCGATGTGGAAGTCACATCTGCAGCTTGCTTAGGTTCCTCCAATTGCTTTCCGGATCAGTAGTGATATAGCACTCACATTTCCCTTAGGATTGGGAATTGTTTGTGAGGAAGGGAGTTGGATCCACGAGGTTGAAGCCGGTTCAATGATGTTGCCAATTGCCCAATCTGTGTTTGCAAACTCGAATGGAAGTATCGGTTCTTTGTTGGAACCGCATATTGGCCGTGACAAATTGCTTCATCATTTCTTCAAGTGAGGAACCACCACCACTACTACTACTAGCTCGTTGTTGTGCCGCTTTGTGGAGGTGGACATATGGTCGGTCGAGGAGGTGGTGCTTGCAAGGGTAAAGGGGTGCAGATTGTTGTTGGAAAGTCTCGTGGTCCGTACGGCCTCTGCCGGTAGTTCCTGCACTGCCGACATCTTGGTTACTCGATTCGATTTTGGTATTGGTTGCTCTGTTCGATTTTGGTTCCAGTGAAAGTTGGGGTGATTTCTCCAACCGGGATTATAAGTGTTGGAGAAGGCATTATTCGTTGGTATTGTGGCCTTCTGGAAAAACACCCACTGCAGCCTACCGACCGATCTTGGTAAGTAGGATCATGCAAGGTAGGGCAAGAGTCGGTAGAATGATAAGGGTCGAACAAAACCCACAAGAGTACCCATCTTTGAGAAGGGAAGACTGTCTTGTACGTGTCACTTGCCACCGCCTCACAAGGGAGGTCGATCATCAAGTCTAGTCTCTAATCTCTGAGAATCATGCTGGACTTGGGAGCTTGAATATGGTAAACAGGAGTACTATTGGCCACGTGCCAAACTGCGAGAGTTATCTCGCCATAATGGATATCAAGTCTCATCCAATGAGAAAGGAAAAGCTCTCAGCTTAATATGATCTTCATCAATGGCATGAGGTTTCATAGTGCTGCAGACTACATGGAATTCCTTCAAATGCTTAATGGGGCACTCACCGCAAGACCATGAAACTTAGGCAACAAGTGTATTAGACCAGATTTCACTCAAAGTTAGCGAAGAAGGTTAGGATATTGGATGCACAAGGGTTGATAATTAACATCAGTGCACCCAATTCCTTCAAAGTATGATGATTATCCCGCTCTCCCGCCATAATGTCCGAGCGAGCAAAGTTGCTACTAGAATCGTGAACACAACAAGACTATCGAAATACTATCGAAGCACAATCGAAAGATCAATGTAATGGACACAATCGAAATGGCGAAATCGACTCTAATTGAGTATCCGATTCGGTATTAATCCTATGACTTAGGCTAACAACTCTTCTAGCAGTAAGAATTGTTCTTTCTATTTCAGGATCAAATGGCAACAAATCTTCTGGATTAGTAGTATTCCTGGTACTCATGCAAAATATACACAAAGCAGAGTTGGCAAGTACTCAGAATGACAAAGATGCCACCGTCAAATCAGAATTACGAAAATGCCACTAGAGGTGGTGAAAAGTGGAAAAACACTAAGAGACACAGAGACAAAACACACAAAAGCAAAAACCTATGCTAGAAATTGACCAAAAAAAGTCCGAAACAGTATCAAATGATTTTTAAAATTTTTGGGACTTGGACAGGGCAACTCCTAGACTATTGGGGACTCAAAAATGGAATAAAAAAACTTCAAAAATTGAAAAAGTGGCCTAAACGATGGAATTTGGCGAAACGGAGGATAGCCCTTAGAAAATGAAACATTTTCAAGGGGGTCTAACGATTCGCCATTTTCTATCACTGTACCAAATTTCAACTCAATCAGAGATACTCAAAAAAAATGGTCCTGTTGGAAATCAAAAAAGCAGAACCTAAAACAGTGAAAAAAGTGGTCTAAACGTTGGAATTTGGGGAAAATGAGTGAGACCTCACTTCCTCCTAGGAAGTGACTTTTGCTTAAAACACCCAATTCCTTGTGAATAAGACCTGGTTTGAGTGATCGGAGTCAGAAAAATTTCTGTCCGGCCACCCGAACCACCTAAACTACCTAAACTAAGCTATTTACAATACCGTTACTAATCAAACCGGGGGGGTTTGGTTTAACAGAATAGAACAAAACGAAATAACATAACCAAAATGCAATAAACAGAGTCAAACAGAATCAAATAAACAGAGATGATTAAAGATGATCAACCCAACGAATTGATTCCGAAACCTCCATCATTGAACGAAAATATAACTAACCCACGTTTGGTTCCGGATGAATCGAAATCTCTGCATTCATCCGGAGATTCCCTCGCCTAGACGATCGCCTAGAATCTGCCTAGACAGTGGCGTCTCACTGTGCAATCGCACAGCAACACTATAACCTAGTCCGAACTAAGTCCTTGGGATGAACCAAACCGAATATTAAATCTAATATTCGAACTATTTCCAGAAATCGAATCCGATAAGATGAAAACAGAATCGAGTAGTTACCGATTAGGCACGAGTTCTCTGGATGAATCATGGAATCCTCATCGTTGGGTTAATCACAAGAGTTTAGCCGATCATGGCTGGGAAAATCGAAGAACGAACGAAGAACGCGCGAGAACATGAATAACAGAGATGAGAGAAATGAAAACTTGTATTTTGATCCACTCTAATGTTAAAAACGTGAATGAATATGTTTGTGGCAGCTGCCATACTTAAAAATAACCTAAAACGAAATGGGCTCTCATAGTTTTAGCCCAAAACAGAAATAAAATATAACTGGACTTAAATTACAAAATTCGGGTCCAAAATAAATCCAGAATTGTACATCCGACTTTGGCTCCAAAATTGACCTCCTTCTTGACCGAATTTGCTCTTGATGTCTTCATAACAATTGTAGCTCTCTGAATCATCTGAAATATGAGACAAAAATGAGGCAAATCCGATGTCTGGTTCAAGAGTTATGGTAGAAATAGTGAAGAAACACAAAACTGGAATTTTATTATTAAAAATAGCTAAAATGCAATAAAAGGCCCAAGGCCCAAATAAACATAAGAGCCATTATTTATTAGCTAAAGGGTCCTAAATTATTATTCAAGAGACAAAAATAAGTGTATAAAATATTCAATTATCAGCACCGACTCGGATAGAGATTCTGTTAGGGTCACCAATTATACATAGCGGATAGAGACATCGTTTAGGGTCACCAATTATACATGCTGCTCTATACTTAAGTTGCTCAACGGAATTGCCGGAGCAGAAATTTTCTAGACCAGATATGATCAATCACATTTCATAGTTTGTACAAGACAAAAAGGAACGTTAGAGTCTTTTGGTGATTGTGATGATCGTATATCCTTCGAAGCCGGTGTCAATAAAGCACCTCAAGGGCGAATGTATAGTTCGCATTACGTGAGATCATTTCGGGAGATCATCGTGAGATCATTTCGGGAGATCATCCAAGGATTCATTGGAAACAAACTAGTCAGCCTTATTTCCAAATATGATTAGACTTCCATAACAATTTCCATATTTCTTAAGTTATATTCGACCGTGATCATGTCATTAAGTAGGAGATATCTTATGTTGTCATGGTGTGTGGGAACCATGAGGACATTTTTGGTATCCATTTTGGTATTTGTAGAGTTAATCGCGGTGTGTGGGAACCACGGGGAAACATTATATATCAAAGTACGAAATGATAAGATCTTTGTAATAAAAGACCAAAATATAGTCTATTATTCTAAGTTAAATTCTGTAGGAAATCAAGGAATTTAAGGGCCAAAGTGCCAAAATGACCAAAATGCCCCTGGAAAGGGTAAATGACTTAGAAAATTATGAAAAATCCTAAAAGGCAGTAAAATGACCAAGTGAATTAGGAGGATATATTATCCTAATTATGGTAATTTAATAAATTATGAACTTGGAGAAATTGTATAAGAATGTCCAAAAGGTAATAAAAGACCAAAATACCCTTACAAATTATAGAATAATGTAAGAGGCATGGAAATACTAAGGTTAATGCAAGAGTATGAAGGTAATGAGGCATTGTAATTAAGAAAATTATCAACAAGTGATAATTAAGTAATTAAGTAATATTGGGCTAATTACTTAAGCATAAGCAAAGGAAATTCGTAGATGATTATGTAAAGCTCAAAAATTAGTAGAAAATGGTTGAAAATTAGTAAAAGTATATTTACTAATTAATTGGAAATTTTGGAGAAAAATAGTTGAGTTTAGGTTTTTTAAGCCTAAATGCAAGAATAGACCAATAGGAAAATTTTGTAAAAAATTAGGTAAAAATAATTATTTAATTAATTAAATAATTAATTAAATAATTAATCAAATAATAATAATAAAAAATGAAATAAAAAAAAGGGGCAGAAAAAAAAAGAATAAAAAAGAAAAAGAAAAAAAAAGAAAAAAAATATATATATATATATGTATAAAAGAATTTTTGCAAGTTGCAATTAAAATATAATATAATTAATTAAAGTGAAAAAGGGTGAATAGTAAAATGTGAATTAGGAAACGGATCCTATCTAGAGATCTAGGAATGAGATTCCCAAAGTCAAGGTAAAATATTAATCACTGGGTTTTTATCTTCCGTTAGACTCTTGCGGAAGTTAATTCTGAAGCCGTTTGTGCTTTTTCCTAATAAGACGAAATAGGAAATTACGAGAAAATGCCAGATAGGCAAGAGGACGAAAAGGTTATGTTGTGACATTTGGAAAAGAATTGGGAATTTTCATGGACATATTTGGATTCAATGAATTTTTCGAAGAAGTTGATGATTCGTAAATGCATTACAAACCAGGACGTGTTCGGACACGTTTTCGAAAGACTCAACTGGACTGTTGGAGCCCTATATGGAATCAAAATAGAGGTTAACTTGGACATTTCTACTAAGTGAGAATATGTTTTCAAAGTTGTAAATCCTGAATTTTGAGATTTTTCCGAAATCACGCGAATCGGGTACCGATCGGAGAAATCGGTCTGAAAGCTTCTGGAAGGTGACACATGGCCACCTCCCATTGGCCAAACCCTTTATTTTGGAGCCTAAATTTCGGCCAAGTGTGAAAGGGAAGAAGGAAAAAGAGGGTTTTTTGAAAAGTTGCTTTGGACGGCCCAGATCGCTCCTCGAAAGTTGATCCGACGGTGAAACCCTACCACCGTTTCTATAAATACCCCCTCCTTCACTTTCTTCACACCATTTTCCCTTGTTTGGCTTAGCCTAGAGGGAGAAAGAAGAGAGAGAAGCTCGGAGATTTTTGCGGCGAAGCCTGGAAAATTGTTCGGAGATCTTCAACGGGTAAGTCTTTCGGGCTTTAGTTTTTAGTTCGAAAGATAGTAGAATTGTTAGTTAGATTTAGGAAGTAGGTGATGAGATTCCTATTCTTGTTTTAGGCCTTGTTTGCATTGAAAAATTATGCAGAGGTAAAAACATAGTAGGGATCGAGTCGCCGAAAAGTTGAAGCTTTCGCAGTTTTTCAAAAGTAAGGGTAGAATTTGTTAGAATAGCCTTTAAATTTCAAGTATGATTGGGTATCATATGGGAGGGCTATTTTAGTCATTATTTTCGAAAATCATAGTTGCGTCGAAGTTCTGGCAAAATTTCGGGAAGAAAATTTGCTAGAGTAACGGAAGTCTTTGGCGAAATTCCGCCAATTAGGGGCATAGGGGCAAAATGGTAATTTTTACCTAAAATGCCAGTTATTGTGTCAAATCACTAATGAAAGTGATATTACTCTTATAGGACGTCAGAAATCCTAATTTGCTGCCGTTACGCTGTCCAACGTGCCGCTGTCGGACAAACCGCTGTTTTCCGTCAGAAAGTACAGTTTCCGCCAGAAACATCTACGTACATCAACGAAGGTACGTTCGCGTACTGTAACACTAATCTAGTGCTGCTCATATACATATATGTGATAGGTACATTCACGGATAGAGATTCTGTTAGGGGGGTCACCGAGATACATTCACGGTTAGAGACTCGTCGAGGTTACCGATTATACATACAGTTCACACGGGTTATAGAGATATTAATACCGTTAGAGTTTTCCTAGCGCTGAGGACACGAACGATCATCGTGCTGGTTTTTGTGCAGGCTATTATTGTGTAGGACTTATACGTACTGCTTTAACGCTTATGTTCTGTCTGTGTCACAATCATGCAATCATGCATCTGCTATATGCTTAAGTGATATGCTGCTGTTATGTTTGAATATCTGTCATCCGTATACTGTTTTATTTGAGCATAAGGTTAACCGTTACCTGAGATTCAATTCGATAAATTGAATCTCAGCTATAGCTCAGGTCGGAGGACCACGGATCGGAGATCGAGGCAAGCTGCACGAGTAGGCTCATAGTTGGAGGGCATGTAGCACGAGTGAGCTCTGAGACGGAGATGTCACTTTATCATTTTCCGTAATTACCTCTGAGAACAATAGGATGTTGTATCAATACTCTGTTACACTATGGTTCATGTTTTGTTATGATCAGTTACTCTTTCGCTCCATTGCTCTACTCTGATTGAAAAAAAAAAAAATTTCCGCTTTAGAAAATGGGATGTTACCTTTGTATGGAATTAAAATCCAGGTTTTTAAATGTTGTTGTAAATACATGCGTTTTTTGTTGTAAATACATACATTTCCTGTTGTAAATGGTCAGGTGTTTAAATGTTGTTGTAAATATATACATTTCCTGTTGTAAATTGAAGTCCCAGGGGACTTTTTGATATTATTTGTATCAACAACAGGAAATGCATGTATTTGCAACAAGAAATGCATATATTTACAACAACATTTAAACACGTGACCATTTACAACAAGAAATGTATGTATTTACAACAACATTTAAAAACCTGGATTTTAATTCCATACAAATAATATACAAAAAGTCCCAAACCATTTACAACAGGAAATGCATGTATTTATAACAACATTTAAACATCTGACCATTTACAATAGGAAATGCATGTATTTACAACAGGAAATGTATGTACTTACAACAACATTTAAAAACCTAGAATTTAATGCCATACAAATAATATCAAAAAAGTCCCAAACCATTTACAACAGGAAATGCATGTATTTAACACAAAAAGTCCCTTGGGAATTTTCTGTAATTTTGTGATTTCAAGTGACTTTTTTGTAATTTTTCCCTTCCTTGGGACCTGAGTGTAATTTTCCCATATTTTTTTAAAAAATCATCATGATGGAATAAAATTTACTCATTATCAACACAAAATTAAAATTATTGTACTCTTAACTTTCTCCATGTGATCTAGTTGATTTTGATTTCATTCACATAAATGTGACAAATTTGATCCATGTGTATGCTAAGTGGGATAGTCACGCCATCGGTTACTAATGTTGTTTCTTTTAAAAATTACTAAGAAATTATGAATACATGGACCAGTGCCTATGATTGAGAAAACTATAAGGACCCAAAAACAATATAAACAATAATTATCAGGACTTCATTAAAAATGAAGTGAAATTGTAGGATCTTGCATGTTAATTTTCCCATCAAGTGCTAAAATTGTATTTAAATTTATTCCTCACCTCTACATGCAATGTTAATAATTCTTATTCTCCAGGGCTCAGACGTGCTGGAAGTCATACATCTTCAATCATCTACGCCATATGATTCAAATTGGGATCCTGAAGTATTCACTATGATGTGCAATCTCAGAATACTTATTATAGCATGTGAGGTGCCCCTTCCTCATGGCCTCAAATGTCTTCCTAGTTCACTAAAAATTCTTGAATGGAAATCATATCCTTTGAATTCTCTCCCATCTGGTGAAAATCTAGATCAACTTGGTGTCCTTAAAATGCATCACAGCAAGATTGAACAACTTTGGAAGAGAACACATGTAAGAAAGTTATGTTTTCCGCTGATCAAGCATGGCTCAATAGTGTTACATGTTTTTCTAATACGAATCATTTTACACTTGTCATGAACAGATTCTAGAAAAGTTGAAGTTCATTGATCTGAGTTATTCCGAAGATTTTAGTACAACTCCTGATTTTTCGATGCTTCCCAACCTGGAGCAACTGGTTCTTGAAGGTTGCATAAAGCTTGCTGAGGTTCACCAATCACTTGCACAGCAGAAGAAACTTCTTGTGCTGGACTTGAAAGATTGCAAGAATCTTAATGCTCTTTCCACTAGAATGGAAATGGATTCATTGAATAAGTTGATCCTTTCAGGATGCTTGAAAATTAAGAAACTTCCAGAGTTTGGAAAAAATATGAGAAACCTATTGGTTCTTGATGTGAAAAATTGCAAAAACCTTGTTTACTTTCCAAGTTCAATTAGTAACTTGAAATCTCTAAAAAATCTGAATATTTTAGGTTGCTCAAAATTTTCCTCATTGCCAGACAACTTGAATGAAAATAAGTGTCTAGAGGTGCTTGATTTGAGTGAAACTGCTGTCAGAGAAATTCCTTCATCCATCATTGGCCTGCAAAATATAAAGCAACTATATTTGAGAGGATGTAAATGTCACAGCCTGAACACTAAAGGTGACCGGCACGAAATATGAGTGGACTCACATTCTTTTAGCTTTGAACTTATAAACGGACATTAAATAATACTCAAATTACCACTAACAAAATCATAACTACAACAATAATTCTAAACATGCTTAAACCATTTCAAATATATATATAATAACATTCAGAGCTATGCTCCACTATAGCATATATATATACGTATGTTCCAAACTACAAGGGAAGACCGAAATTCTACCTATAGACTACATTACACATCTAGACTATGCATATCAATATATAATGAAAACTTAACTTTACATCCACTAGCAGTTGTTCCAAAATATATTTACAAGCTTGGTCAGCAATGATAGTCCCCTCTGTTCAACTGAAGGTGCAAGGTTAGCAATGCTATCTGAGGCCAAAAATTTTCCAGTGAATAACGTCCCATTAATGAAAATAACTAAAATACTGAAAGAAATAAATTGATAGTATGGAAGTATTTAATAAAGTGATAACAATTAATTTCAATTTCCAAATACGAAATTATAACCATAAATGGATTTATACAAAAGATTATTACTTAGCATATTAAAGAGGTATAGAAGATCTTAAATGAACAAATACCAAATCGGTAATAAAACAATTTTCTTTCAAAACCAGCTTAAAAACAATAAATCTCAAATTCCTTCCTTTTGCGGGATTTCAACAGAACAGATAACAAGCGTGGACATACAACCCACGAGGGCAAGTAACCAAGCACGGCTCAAAGCCACGAAGACAAGCATGGATACACACTCCACGAGGGTAAGTAACCATGTGCGGCTCAAAGCCACGAAACAAGTGCAGCACGAGGCCACGATACAAGCGTAGGTACAAAACCCACGAATAACAAGCAAGAGAACGAATCTCACGAATATCAAGCGAGCTTGAAGTTAACCATGGTGTACCAAGGACTAACAGTACTGCTGTTAGTAACCAGCGTTCTGTATTTAATCCTCTTAAACCGCTTCAAGCATGTGTGGGATCGATTAACCATTTGTCACTAGTTAGAAAAAACTTTTCTTTAAACATGAACGTAAAAAACCTAATCTTAAAAACTCGTAAGAAATATTTCCTATAAGTGATCCCAGCATGAAGGTTTGCAAATAACATCTCAAAACTATACCTTTCCAAGTTCTAAATATAAACATTCTTTATTCTTCAACATAATTTGTCATATTTTACATTTGAAAAAACTTTTCACTATATCCATGCATAAAACACAATTCACTAAGTTATAGATTCAAATATTATAATGAAGATACAAGGAATATTAACAAATACAACTTCTTTTCAAAAACGAACTAGAATAACTAAAATACTTCAAATGACCCAATAAATTAAGGTTACGAGAAGAATTACATTAAAATACGTGTGAATCTATTAAAAAAGCTGTATATTGAGATAAGGGAAAAACTTATTCATAAATTAATTGAGACGTTATTCACTCACCTGTTGCGCTTCCAAATATATATAACTTACTTCTACCTATCAGCTTCCAACTTACATTCACTCCTTAATCCCCTGATGTCCAAAACAAAATCATTATTATTCTAGTTATAATTTTATATGTCAAACGTATGTTATTTAACTCATTTATTAAGATCCTTCAACACCTTAGCAAGCACAATCAACCACTAGATAGAGATCCCAAAGGTTGACATAAGAATAAGCAAACTTAACTATTGGAGTTTTCCAATGGCATTTTTTTTCAACATCATTGTATAAAATTCCAAACTTTCCAAATTCAATTTTCAACAACATTCTACATTCTAGTTAGAAAAATAATTTATTCTTGTCTAATAATCTGTTCAATGTTAGCACCAACTAATTTCATTCTCAATTTCATGAATTTTCCTTCTCAAACATTTAATCAAATAGTTGTATACATTCCACAAAATCAACTTATAAGCTTGTACCAGTCTAACCTCTTACATTCTTCTTATAACATAAGCTTTAGCTATCTTGCAATTTTAACAACATTCCAATTAATTTATTCTCTGAGACATTTTATAAAACACCTAGAGTGCAATCAAACTCAGATTATGTTATCAAACTCATTCTTTATAAACATTTTCCTTTCAAGTATTTTATCGAACACTCAATGTGCACTCAAATTTAACAAGCTCCTGGAGTATTCTTCTTTAAAATCACAGCTCCCAACCACCAAACAATCCAACTATAAACCATGTTCTATTTAATAATTATTGATACCCAAGCACCAATTAACAAAAACCATAATTTCCCAAAATGTACGAACATGACAGAACAGAGACAGAAAAATGCAATATTATTACATGCACATTCAAGAAAAAGCAGAAATTCAGGAAAATGATGGGAAAAAATATTCAAGCATACCGCACAAAAAATGACACACAAGAGAAGGAAGAGGAGGAAGCCATTCACGCACAGTTACCCAATTGATAGCAAAAAAAAAAAAAAAAATTAGCCACCACCGGAGAGAAGATCACTTTGGCGTCGAACCAAGCATCCAAATAAACCAAGCTTCAACCAAAACTACGCACGTCCAGCAAAGAGCGAGGGAAGAATTTAAACAAATTACTTCCAAACCACTTTAAAACCAAACCAAAACGAACACCAAAAAAAATCAAAGAAGGGAAAAACGTTTAGGGGCGAAGAACGGAGGCGCCGGCAGACGGACGGCGGTGGATGGACAACCCAAGGACGGTGAAGAAAGACGAAGGAAGAAAGAAGAGTGAAGGGGGAGAAAGAAGAGTGAAGGGGTTGGGGTTTCAATTTCTGAAAATCACGAAGCATCCATCTGCAAATGAGGAAGTCGTGCATTTAAAAATAGAGAAAATTATAATGAAGGACCTAAAGGAAAAGATATTTATGGAGAATGACCATAAAAATTGTAATTATTTAAAATGACTAAATATAAAAATATAAAATTAAAAGTATTAAAATGCCCCTAACAAAATATTCTGGAGTAAATACCCTTTTTGGTTCCTGGAAAAAACACGGATGCCCTTTTTGGTCCCTGAAAAAAAATAAGTCACTTTTAGTCCCTAAAATGGAAAAATAAGGTCCCTTTTAGTCCTTTTGATCATTTTTTTGGACATTTTAATCCCTCAGAAATTCCCAAAAATGTCATTTTTAGTCCCTAAAAAGGACCAAAATGACATTTTTTTTACTCAGGGACCAAAAAGGGTCAAATGTGTTTTTCCAGGGACCAAAAAGGGTATTTACTCAATATTCTGCATTGCCTCATATATCCTCTTCCCCATTCTATTTTTAAAACTAATACAAAATTCTAAGTTTCATTATATTATACAATGGTTTTCTCAATTTTCACAACTTGAATATATATCTATGAAAAAAAAAATACGCATTCTTCAATTTTTAAAAATTAACAACAAATTTAATTAATAATGGAATTATATAGTTTTAATAAAAGTCAAGGTCTTTTATAATTTATCATATATATTAAACCAAGAAAGTTTGTATGACTTATTCTTGTTTTAGAAGAAATTTATGTGGGTTAAAAAATTCATGTAATGTTAATAAAATCAAAAAAATCTAATTAACCTATTATATCCTGAAAAATATGAAATAAATTTATTTTTTATTTTTATAAAATGAACTTAGACATCAATGTTGATAATATAAATTGGGCAACTTGATGATATAAATTGGTGAAAAATAAAAATTAAGAAAAATATGAGTTTAACAATTGTTAATTAAATAATATATTGGGAAAAAAAGATATAATCATATCGGGCAGTTTTAGTTATTTTTCTAATTTTGAATACAAGAGAATACATGAGGATTGATTAAGGGCAATTTAGTAATTTTAAATTTATATTATAATGTTTGGTCCTTCTAAATAATTACAATTTTTATAGTCCTTTATAATAAATATTATTTTCTCTTGGTCCTTTATTTTAATTTTCCCTTAAAAATAATAATCTGATGTTCTGATTTTTATTTATTTATTTAAACATATATGGATCACACGCCTTATGAGGATTCGAACCTAGAAATCAAAGAACCTTTGATCATTCCTAATACCATCAAGCTATAAGCTTTATCTTGAAACTCAACTACAACAAATAGTAAATATATTATTAACTTATACTAATATAATTTAAGTAATTAATTAATTAAGTTTATTTATTTATTTTTAATTCTCAAATATCTGGATTATCACAGTAAATGTTTGAGTTCAACATCCAATTCATTAGAAAGGAGATTGCTTTCCCCAGTTCAAGATGTATTTGGGCTTCATAATGAATCTCCACAAGCTCCATGTATCTTTCTTTCATCTCAAGTGTGGCATCATTGAAGGAATTGCGTTTAGATTACTATAACTTGAAAGCTGGATCAATTCCAAATGAACTTGGTTGTTTAACATCATTGGAATATCTTAGTTTAGGAGGAAATGATTTTGGCAATGCATCTACTGGTAACTGGGTGCTTCCTTCTTCATTGAAGTATTTATATTTAAGTAATTGTAATCTCAATGATGGTTCAATTCCTAATGACCTTAATAGCTTATCAGCATTGGAGACACTCAGTCTATCAGGAAACAATTTTACACATATACATGCTGGTTGTATCTCTAACCTCTTTGTAAATGGAGGAAATCACCAAGAGGGGGGTGAATTGGGGATTTTAAAAATTCTTTTCAGGACACCCAAAACCAAGCAACAAAACAGGGTAAAATAGAGGAGAGGGGGAAAAGCTTGACACAAGAGGATTTATACTGGTTCGGTCTAAATCATTGACCTACATCCAGTCTCCAGACACTCTGGGATTTTTCACTAACACTCAGATTAGTTACACACTCTGCACTTGAAAGTTATCCCCTCACTAGGATACACTCCCCCTTACAAGTTGTAAACTGATAATCCCAATCTCACAGTCCCATGACTTGAGATTCTTACAATAAATTATATTTAATGTTAAACTCTCTAAAAAAGCAGATGAAATAATCACTGAAGTACAATGTATCAAAAGATACTTTACAAGTAGGTAGAAAACACTAAATGTAGTTGAAACTTGATAGCTTTTCGTTTTCTGTATGTTGGTTGTTGTGGAGACTTGAATGCTACAACTTATATATGAAGAGAGTATTAAATGACCGTTGGCATCATTAATGTAACCGTTGGAGACATTAATCTAGCTGTTAGGTTGAAACTTGGTTTAGTCTCTCTCTTGCTTTGAGTTAATCTAGGTGCTCAGCTAATCTTGTTGACTTTCCTTCAAATTAATCCGTTGGGAGGTGAAGCTTCCATAGAGGAAAAGAAAAAAATTTAAACTTTTGCAAAGTCCAGAGAATGATTTGCCAAAAGGATGCTAAGTTTTTTGGACCAACAATAAATGTGTTGACGTCACCTTTTGCTTTAGGCTTAATCTTTAATCTAACACTCATTTAATCATTTGAAACTCACTAACAAACTGATTAAATATAGTTAAGAATAGTAATGAGTGATGATAAGAAGTATTCAGATCAAACAGGAAGATTTTACAAATTCGAGAAAGTTGATTTTCAAACAAAGCGACACAAACTCGAGTTTGTTCAATCAAACTGGAGTTTGCAACTTTTACTCAGGAGCCAAACTTGAGTTTAGAAACTCAAACTCGAGTTTGGTTCTTTCTCATAAAAGATCATCGCGATTGAGCTTTAAAGAACATTTTAAAACAGGAGCAAACTCGAGTTAATAAGTGACAAACTCAAGTTTGAGACTTTTGAGGTGAAAATAAGTTTAAGTCCACAAAGCTCAAACTGGAGTTTTCAAATGCAAACTTGAGTTTTCTTAAGTTCAAAATAGTGAGGAGGTCTTTGTATGCCATAAACTGGAGTTTGCTAACTCAAATTGGAGTTTGCTAACTCAAACTCGAGTTTACGAACTCAAACTCGAGTTTGCTTAAAACATGAAAAATCTTGAAAACTCTCTACCTCTACCAAGTACAAACTGGAGTTTGTAAACACAAACTCAAGTTTGCTTAAAATATGAAAATTTTGAAAACTCTCTATCTAATAGACACTCGAGTTTACCATACTAAACTCGAGTTTGCTTTAACTTGAAAAACTTAGAGTGTTCTCGGTTTGATTCAAACTTGAGTTTGCTAATTCAAACTCGAGTTTGCTAATCCAAACTCGAGTTTGTCTAAGTGTAAATAATTTGAGCAACTCTCTATCAAGTCCAAACTTGAGTTTGGCAACTCCAAACTCGAGTTTACCTTTGATAGTAAGTTTTTCAACTTAACAAAGACAAACTACATTTCAAGTTTACAATTGTCAGTTATCATCAAAACACATAGAGAACTAATACTCTTGCATCTTCATACTCTTCATTTAAGTCATTGACCATGGCTTAAGTTTTTTCCAGATCTCTGATTAGCATTATTTATGCCATGTTTTCCCTCTATCCTATGACTGAATTGTGTGGTAAACATAAGCTTAATTGCATTTAATCCGAGCAAAAAGGCATTAATTCATTATATGGGGAATTAAGGATAAAGTTTATAAACATGAATAAATCACATATGCATCCTAAACATGTGCTGAAAAAAAGATCGAGTTTTGAGATTTTGTGTGAAAGGCGCACAGCATGACTGATACAATGCTATAGCATCGGGTTAGCCTCCTCGAAGCGCAATACAATGCATCCCCTGAAGCTATAGCATAGTAAGTG
This sequence comes from Acacia pycnantha, assembly GCA_025563575.1. NCBI lineage: Eukaryota > Viridiplantae > Streptophyta > Magnoliopsida > Fabales > Fabaceae > Acacia > Acacia pycnantha. The sequence goes on along the minus strand of JAMWYP010000098.1, from coordinate 2,217,653 downwards.
AAGCAATGCTATGCGACATTTGTTCTGATCTTTTGTCAAGGTCATTTTAGGAAACAAAGAGCAGATTGGTAAACGGTTAGATTGCTAACGTATTAGAATAAAATATGCGGAATATCGAAACTAAAGATTTGAAGAATCCCGCAATATCAGCAGAATCAATCTACCGATATTCGAAAGGGAAGATATGATTGGACCTCGACAGATTAGGAAAGGCCCAGTTCGTTGAACATACATAGCAAGTAATCTCGACTATATAAGGAAACAAGAGCCAACCTTAAAGGTTGTCAAGAGGAGAGTGAGATAAGTTATAAAGCACGAGACATTCAGGAGAACCCAGCATCCTTCCTTGCAAGTGAGATGGAGATAAGAAGACGTGGAGCTGTGACATGACATGGCTTCTTCCACGCCGTCGAACCTCCATCAAGCTTTTTGTTTTGCTTTCATTTATTTTAATTAATCTTTTGATCATGGGCTATTCTGTTGTACTCTGTTTAGTGTTTCCCTCGTCAGTCATGAACTAAACTTTCTTTGGCTGAGCGAGGATGGTGTCCTAAGTGTGGAATGAACCCAGTTGCTAGTCTTAATTCAATACATTTAGTTTGCTTATCAGTGATTTAATTTCTTGTCGATTAGCAAGAGCGAAGGGCTGGATTAGTGGCTTCGATTTACTGAGAGGGAGTCCAGGTTAGACCTCTGAGAAACAGTGATCGCTAGGCAGGCAGGTGCAAAGCTTGACCTATTATTGTAGGCTTCAGAGATGGGTCTACCGCTCATAACCATAACACCTTGAATTGTAATGAACAACTTAACTAGAAATCACCATAGATGTATAGGAGAAGTAAGTTAGGATTGTACGTATCTGACGCGAGATTTTCGATAGATTAGAGTGGTGGGTTAACTGAATAGCTGTGTTAACTGTGTCTATGTTGTAGCATTGCAAAAGCTGTGCAGCATAGATGCTATATCATTGGGTGTGGGGCAACCGGGGGATTGATGTGCTTAGGGAGGATTCTAAGCTTAGCCTAATCTCTTATTGATATCCTCTCAACTATGACCATTTGTTTCTTTTCTTGCTTTTAGAATAGCTATAAAACCTCAAATCAAATCAGATTTATTTTCTTTTCAAACATTTGGTACCCAGTCTCTGTGGGACGATACTCTACTTACTCTTTATTACTTGTTTGACTGGTTCACTTGCCATCAAGGAAATCGACCAACAATCTCCCACCAAATTTACAACATATTGATACCGTTGCTTCTCATTCAATGCAAACTTTGTCATTTCCAGAGTTGCTATTGAAGTGTATTGCTTTTTCAAATGTTTCTGTGGAATCTATTCCTCATATGCACACAAATAACATCCGATTTGGCATCTGGTGGACTCTAGGTGGTGAAATCCCATCATGGTTCAACCAACACGACTTTCAAGTTCTTGATAAAATTGATGGGTTTCATGATAAACATGTTGTCCAAACTTTACTAGAAGAAATCTCTAATCAAAGTTTTGATGACAATGGGAATGGTGATATTATACAAGCTGATTCGATTGTGTCAATGGAAGTAGACATCACTGATTTTCGTGGTTCAAGTGATAGTTGGGGAATCTCTCTTTGCGTTATTCTACAAGATATGAACCTTGATTATGTGTTTGATCTTTACTTTATGATGACTCATAAAGCTTCAAAAGATGAATTCTTCAAGAAAGAGATGCGACAAGGTGTTAAATTTGAAGGCAATTTAGCAGTTGCTTGCAACAAGGTTGAATTCATATTTTATACTACAAAAATTATGCGGGCAAACATGGAAGCGGAATTGGATATTAAAGCTGACTGTGGAGATCATAGTAAATTCATAATAACCAAGTGTGGGTGGCGTGTAACATGCAAGGAAGATGTCGAAGAATAGCTCAGAACAATCCAACAATGAAGCAGTACCATTGATAAGAATAAAATCCTTTCCTAATAATTTGTTCATGGAAAGAGATACCGTGAAGGGGAAGAAGACCTGCAAGAAGAAGTCACTGTCATTGAAACACATTCAGCTTGACAGAGAAAACTTAAATGATTTTCTTTATTGGTAAATCACTATACAAGCCCTTTATTTTCTTTTTTCCTGGATACTTTGATATCTTGTACATATTTGTTCTGGTATAGAACACAGATGTCTAGCCTTAATAGACTATGGGTGTTTATATTGGATCAAAGGATTCCCCAAGATATCTATATGGAAGATACCAAAGGGAATATAAAATGGCTCTTCGAGATATCTACGTAGAAGATACCAAAGAGAGCAATGGATCACTATGCACATATATGGTGTTTAGCCAAAAAGGGGTAGGGTGTGTGCACAGTGAGGCTGAATAGTAAATAGGATGAATAGAGATTGTGTACCATTTAGGTTAACCTCCTATTTATAGAGATTACCTTTAGGGTTTAGGTCCTCGGGCTTTGTGTGTCTCTTGGCCCATCTTTTATGCCGCCTCACCTGCAAATTGCCACACTAGGATATCCCCTAATTAGTACCTTGATTACAGCCTTGATTATGGCTTGACTAGGATCCTCCTTCCTTATTGGCATATCCTAATTTAAATTGCCCTCATTGGGCCTCATAATTAATGGGCCTCAAATATGAATCCATAACATTTGCTCCCCAGCCCGGTAGTTCAAGCCTCTAAGCTGTCGGGATGCATTTGTTGCTTATCCCACGCCTTATTTATGTTAGTTCTCTATGTGTTTTGATGATTAATAACAATTGTAAACAAGTACGAATGTTTTTAAAATGACAAAAGAGTCAAAATCGTTCTGTCACCTCAAAACTCGAGCCTAACTAAGCAAACTCGAGTTTTCTGCAAACAGAGCTCATCGGGATATTTACAAGCATAACGAACTCGAGCCGGAGTAAATAGACTCGAGCCTAAACCCTCATGATATAATAATAAAGAGTTTACAAACAAGTAAACTCGAGCCTGTATAGACAAGCTCGAGTTTTCCCATGGCGGGAAGTTTTCTAATTAAATTGTATCTCTTTAAACTCCAGAGTTTATTCTTATTGAGTAGAGTTCACTTGTTTCTATGGCTATAATTTAATGAACACTCGAGCCCAAGTATATGGACTCAAGCCTAATGCTTTTGTGTAGAGTTTACTCTATGGTTTGACAAACGAAGAAGAGTTTACAAAATAGGTAAACTCGAGCATGTTATTACAAGCTCGAGTTTTCCCTTGGCAGAGAGCTCCCAAGTTTTTCCTTCTTTTCAAACTCCAGAGTTTAAGCTCAAACCTCCAGTTCACTTCAATAAGTCATGGAATAAATTAAGCTGAACTCGAGCCCTTCATCTGAAGAAAGAAAAGCAAGTGTACAAACTCCAGAGTTTGTACCCGTGCTCCAGTCCACTATAATCGAGCAACCAAAACTCTTAGGCATGAATAGTGTTAAACTCGAGCCTAATCACTAATGGACTCGAGCCTGCTTATCTTGTGAGATATTACTCCAGGTGTTCATTCGACAAAAGACTTAGAGAGTATTCGAACTCGAGCCTACCTTCGTGAACTCGAGTTCACATGGTGAAACAAAATACAAACTCCAGAGTTTACATCAAACTCCAGAGTTTGCTCTCACAGAAGATAAACCAGATACTCTAAAGAGCCTTACGAACTCGAGCCTGACTTGGAGAACTCGAGTTTAAGACGGAAGTAAATATGATCGTTACTGATTTCATCTTGATTCTTTTAAACTGCAAAACTTACCATGTTTATATGAATTGATTGCATTCATTTAGTATATTCAAACGTATTTAACTACTCTATATTGAGAATGTTTCAGGTATTAAATTGGATCAAACGAATCATTGAATAAACGCGAAGAATCAGAAGGCAGAATGATTTCACGCGTCCAGGAATTGAATCGGCCGAAATTCAGGGTCAAGCTCTTCTTCCCTATCTCTTTACGTTTAGCTTCAGCTTGGGTGCAAAGTTATTATAAAAGTTTTAAAATCCCCAATTCACCCCCCTCTTGGTGATTTCCTTTCGTTTTCAATTTCCAAGTTGTTTGAACTTTTCGTCTGAGCTCCGATGATCTTCAGATTCATTTGTGTTGAAATTGTGAGTTACCTCACATGTAATCCAAATTACTCAAATTTGACAGTTTTTCCATGCTGGGCTCGATTTTCGAGTCTACTTATTCGATCAACAGGTTCCCCCCAATCTATGATTCGTTTATCTTCTTCTCGCTCTTCATTCTCGCATGCCTTAATCCCGGTGAATGACAAACATGCTTTTGCAATTTTGACAATTGTATAGTGTGTTGCCCCCAGCCCGACTTTTCAGGCCTCTAAGCTGCTGGGATGTGTTGATTTCCTAACCCGGACTTAACGTCCGAGTTCCTTGTCTGTATATCTTGTATTCAATCCGAGTTGACAAAAGACTTCAGACTTATTAAAGTTCTACATGAATCATCCCCAGGTGCAACATTTCAAATTGGTTCACGGTCAAAACTTTGTTGTTGCTTTTCACGATAGTTGGGATCACCTTTATGATCTGTATCTAGATTGTTGAACTTGTTTATTTCTGCCATGAGTTGCCCCCAATTCGGGGAAAAAGTGAAATATTAGCATACGAACGGACTCCATTCGCCTATATCGCTGACATCTGTACATTTGCTAACGCCATAGCGCATAACCGTCATTACTAGTGTGGTACAATCATTCCCTACCACCTTTGATATTTGTGCGCATTTAATGCCCATGCACGCTGTCAGTACTCATTTTGGGGAAAATTTGCTTTTCGCGGTGAGTTGTCCCTTCTACCCCTGACTCTTCGGATTCAGAATCTCAAGAGTTACACCCTTATAAATTTGCGTCTTTCCCCCTTCTTTGGCATTTGTTACTCGCCTTTTGCTCTGTTTGCTCTGAACAACCTTTTTCTTCTAAAAACTCTCAACAACCTCCTCAAAAACTTGCCTTCATTACACAAATCTTATAGACTCTGGTACGTGCACTGCTCCTTTCCTCTCGTTTTGCTTTCAGTTTAAACTTTTTAGTTCTACTATTGATTTGTCCGTCCTTCTCCATTCGCGTCTTGTAAAAACTTATTTCTGGGTAGCATTTGATTTTGGGTTTCTAGGTAGACGTGGATAAGTGTTTCTAGGTTTTATAGTCTCCACCATCTCCATCTCCCCATTCTTCACCTATCATGTTACCATTTGGAGGTTGTGATGATTCTTTTGGAATCCCTTTCTGAGCCCACTAGGGCTTCATGATGGAAAATTCTAACTGAGCCTTTGTCCTCCCCACTTATCCTTCCTTTAAGAATGTCAAAGGATAAAATAACTCCAGAAAAGGAAGAAATTTTACGCCGAACAGTTCCTCTTGGGGCTAGATACTAGCTTTGGGGTATTCCTCTTACTGAAGAGGAGAAATGAACAACATTGCTTCATAAAACTCATAGTGGAGGAAGTAGGAAAAAATCTCAACTTGTATATACCCAAAGCCAAGGTAAGACTGGAAGCCGAGATGACCAAGATTTGAGAAAGGATTTATCCCATCCTTACCTATTTTTATATCAGAAGACCTACATCAATCTGGGTCCAGATCCCATTCGAAAAGCGTTGTCGATCCCTGTGATGACTGCGCCTATCTTAGTTGTGAACTTGTCACAAACAGGCGCTTCTTGGAAGCTGAGTCTATTTTGGCTTTCTGCCGTCATAAACTAATTTCCAAAAATGTTGCATCCTGGGACAACCATAATCATCTCGACCTGGCAACGTTCATTTTACCAAGCAACAACTCTTTTGATTCAAGTATATCCTTTGTATCTGATTTCTAATTGTTTTTATTATAGGTATAGGACGAGTTCTTCTTCTTCACACCACCTCGATAGATCGATGTCTGGAGAATCAAGTTCCACAAATCCTACCAGGGCTTTACAGGCTAGGGTCCTTGGGTCATTGACCAGGTGCTGTATACTAAGTCTTCACTGACTGCGGACGAACTAGTCAAGCTCTCTGTTCGTGATGGTAATGATTACACTCGTCGTCTACCCCTGGACAGTGAATTTGTTTGCTCCCATCGAGAAGGGGATGAGGATCCATATTTCTTTTTCTTCTATCGAGACTTAATTTCCTGGCTCGGTATTCAGTTCCCGTTTACCGAGTTCCAAATCGAACTTCAACCATTTGCACGTTGCTCCCTCCCAACTACACCCCAATGGTTCAGCTTTTTCTATCGCCTTTGAACAATTTTGCAAGTTCTACCACCAAATTTGTACCATCCCGGATTTCTTTTCTTTTTTTAACGTCCACCAATCTCGTGTCGAGAAAGACCCTTCAAATAGAAAAGGCTAAACCTCACTCCAGGGCATTTGTGACCGTAAACTTTTAACAGTTTCACCGATTCGTTTAAAAACTTCAAAACTGACTTTTTCAAGGTTGTTGCCAATCTTGGACAGCAACCCTGGTTCCTCAAAACCCTTGAATATGGGGAAATGGAGGGGAGTTTCCTGTAATACCCTAAAAATCGTATTTATGATCAATATCATAAATTAGTAAATAATACCTATTGGAAATAGGTGAATATGTGGTCTCAAAACTAGTGTAGTATTTATCTTATTTTCTAAGGTGAATTCTATCAAAATTAGAGGAATTAAGGTACTAAAGAGCCAAAAAAATGCATTTGTGGGGCATAAAATGGCCTAAAAATATTGTGATAAATCGTAAGAGGCAGTAAAATAAATATTAAAAATTAGAGAGTATATTGTCTCTAATTTTGGTAATTTATTAAATTATAACCTTGGAAAAATTAAAGGACAAAAATAAAAAAGTATTGTGTGGACCAAAATGACTCCAGGATTTTTAATATTTTACATGGAGCATAAATTACCAATGTCAGTCCAATAGTTGTGAGATAATAATTAATCCTAAATAAGAAAATTGTCAACAATTAGTAAGTGATTAAATAAATAATTATGGGTTAATTGTTTAAGCATGATTAAGAGAAAAATCCAAGGGTAAATATGTAAAACCCATTAATTAAATTTCTATGGCTAAAATTAGCATAAAATACACTTGCTAATTAATTGGAAAAGATTAAGAAAAATTAGTGAGATTAAGTGCATGAAAACCCTAAAATAACCAACAAGGGATTATCCATTGGGAAAATTGCCTAATTAGATAATTAAGGCATAAATAAACATATTTTAGATCAAGGTTGACAAGTCAATGGGAAGCAACATCTTTTGTTAAAAGATGGCCATAAATTTCGAAATATATAGAAGGAAAAGAAGAGAAAATATGTCAAGTGTGAATGCAAAATGAGGTTTTATGCAAGTTGCAATTAAACAAATAATATAGAAAAGGCCAACAGGATAAATGAAAACCGATAGAAAATAAATCCTAACTCAAAATCCTTTAATTAGGTTGCTAACAAATGGACATATTATGATTCAGTGTAATTTTGTCCCGAGTTGGACATTACTCGAAGCGATTTCCGTAACCGAAGACGTTTATCCGAAAATGTTCGGCAGGCAACGGAATACCCTGAATGGAATCAAAAACTTAGTTAACCAAGATATTTCCAAAGAGGAAGAATAGACCTTCAGGGCTATGTTATCGGATTTTTGAGATTCTCCAAGATTACGCGATTCGAACACTGATCGGGGAATTTTATCGGGTAAAATCCATAAAGCAATGGATGATGACATAAGATGACATCTTTTTGTTGACATTTGGGGAAGGGAGGTCGGCCAAGGGAGTGCATGGAGGAAAATGAAGCTTTCCAAAAACCCTAGAACATGTGGTTGTGGTTGAAGGAAAAGTTTGGAGAAAATTACCAAGTTGGCCCCATTTTTCTCCTATAAATAGGCCATCCATTTTCACTTCTTCCTCAAAAATTCCTCTTGAAATTCGAAATAGAGAGAGAGTGTAGAGAGAAGGAGGAGCTTTGGAGGAAGTTGTAGTGAAGTTCTGCACGGGTAAGTTCTTCGGTCCTTAGCTTTTAAGTTTTAGTCTTTTGTTTGGTAGTTTTAGTAGAAATGTTAGTTAGATCTAGGAAGTAGGAAATGAAATTCCTATTCTTGTTTTTAAGCCTCATTGCATTGAAAGATGCCTGACGAGGAAAAAACATTGTAGGGATTGAGTTTCTGAAAGTTGGGAGTCAAAGTAGCGAAGCTCTGGCAAAATTTTGGAATTAGTAAAGGTAGGGGCAAAATGGTAATTTTTACCTAAAATGCCTGTTATGATGCTGGATATTGATAAATGCGATATCATCCTTATAGGATATCTGTGATCACAAACCGCTGTCGTACCGCTGTCAAAATACCGTATTCCGTCAACGAAGGTACGTTCGCGTACTGTAACACTAACTCTGATGGTTATATTATGCGTGTGTGTGATGTGTATATGGTGTGTATATATGTGGTGTGTTGTTGGAATGCATATTATGTTAGGAGATAACTGTATGCATGCTGGGAGCGATATATCTGTAATGCTGGGAGCGATATATCTGTAATGCTAGGAGCGATACATCTGTAATGCTGGGAGCAATATATCTGCATGCTGGGAGCGATACATGTGCATTGGTTACGTGTTTATTTACTGTTAAGGTTTTGATTATCTGTAATCCATATGTGTGTATGTAAACATGAGGTTAACCGTTACCTGGGGTCCGGTGCGGACCTCAGCTCTTAACATAGCGTCAGGGTCAGGAGGACCGAGGACCGAGGAGGGAGGAAAGCAGCAAGCTTAGGAGTTCGGCTAAAGACCATCTCTTGTTGCCACGACATGGGGATTGCCAGGGAGACACTTCTGTTGTTATTTTAAAAACTCTCGGTTATCGTACCGTCTCTGTAATTAGCCAGTGGGCATTTTGAATATATATATCAGTTACACTCTTGCTCCGATGCTTTACTCTGATGAAAAAAAAATTATACTGCTTTTGAAAAATGGGATGTTACATTTCCCCTTGTATTGGACTCGAGACCATCATTTATTTTCTCGTTCCGCCTACCGTTCTTCCCAAAAAGGCTTCTCTAACTCCGAACTCAAAGCGGTATCATTCATACTCAAACACATCAAGGACCACAGCCCCATTAGATCGGCCGAATACATTAGACCCCAGGCCAAGATGGGTTCAACAACGAGTATGACTTCATATTTTTATTTTCCCGTCTTGTACTGTTTTCTGTTGAATGAATCACTTACTTTATTTGACTTGCAGCTCGACGTATGGGGAGGCCTCAGTTCCTTAATGCAATAAAACACCACGAGGTGGCTTCTAGCTCTGGAGCGGCCAAGAAATGTCCAGCTCCTAAACCCACACAACCTCCAACCGAGATAAACCTCCATGAAGGCTAGGCGAAAAAATCCAAAGGCCCTAAAGGCACCTCGGCCCGAGGGGCGAAAAACGCCTCTACTGCCGCTCACACCCCCGCTTCGCAATTCCAACGGACCTCTCCTCCTCTGACTTCTACAACTTCTCCAAGTTTTGAGGTCTCTCCTTCACCTCCCTAGGACCGGTTTTTAAAGCCAAACCTAATGACTGTCTTTCCGAAGCCAATGAGATCGTGGAGATCGAGCTAGCTTCCTTGAAGGCCGCCTCATTACTCCGAACCATGGCTTCATTGAAGAATAAATATGCCAGAACCAATTCCTAGCTACAAAAAGTTCAGGAGGAAAGGGACATAGCTCGTGTTGAACAAGGCAAGGTTCTGGAGGAGATATAAAACATCCAAGGAGGAGAAGGAGAAGATGAGCGACGAGTTGACAACGCTCAAAATGGGTCTATCCGCAGCGGAGCAAGCTGGCCACAACCAACTCAGAGCTTCAACGTCTTCGGGAGGTTCATGAAAATGATGTGCAATTCGTGCAACATGTTCAGGCCATGCACGAGTAGCTTGAAACCCTGCTGAGGACCACCGAGGACGAGCTCTGCACTGCCAAGGTTGACGTCGTAGAATGTGCCAGTGTCACTGCAGAATCTTTTGACAACGCCTTGGCACAGATCCGACTTCTTAATCCCGGCCTCGAGCTCAACACCTCTGGCATGGATTATCAATCTTATGTCGAGGATGGGAAATTAATCTCGTCCGAACAGGATGAAGAGGTTCAACCGGAAGATGAAGATCCACCTGGCTGAAAGGACCGGGATGTCGGTTTTGTTTGTATCTTCGGGTGGGGTACTCAAGCCTTTTATTTTCTTGTGACGATTTTTCCCTAATTAACAACCTTGTTATTTTCCTTGCATTCATTGCATTTTGCTGACTTTCTCAGGCTTATAACCCGACTGATTTTCCTTTCATTCGTTGCACTTTGCTGACTTAGTACTTTGACGATTTAATCGTCAACAAATATTTAATCATTTCTAGATGATCACGGATGCTCGTCCGAGTTTTATTCTCACCATAACGATGAATTCACTTTATGAACTCAAATTTTGCTCAAAGTTCTATTCAATGACTGGGTCAAAGTCAAAAATATTTTGCGCAGAATATTCGTCCGGTATTAACCCGAGAATTATATTTAGTGAGGATTTTTAACTAAACCATCACATTACATTTTGGCTCGTTTGACCAGAATTTAATTCGAGGTAAGGACAATCCGTCACATGTTCAAATTCGGTTTTTAAACCGAACTTTAAACATTTTGACCTGATCCGGGTTAGCATGACAGTTCAGCTCATTTCCCCATAATATAATCGCTTTGATGCATCACAACTTTATTAAAACCGGGTTTCGTACCCTGGATTTATTTGTTCATTAGTCAGAAATGGGTTTCGTAACCTTGAATTCGTTTGTTCATCGCACCACATTTTTTGGGTTTCGTAACCCTGAATTCATTTATCACTTCAAGTTTCATTTGAGTCCGGGCTTCGTACCCTTGGTTCGTCCATCCATCATAGCTTGAAAAGTGATTCTTAGAGTCTTGTATGATCAACTAGTAACAAAGTTAATCAAATGTTGGCATAGCCGACCTTACAAAATCTTAACAGGAAAATTTAATTAACAAGAAACAGGGAACTTGAATTTAATTGCAATCAAGCTCAGGTTCTAGAAATTCGTCATCCTCGCTGGCTGGCTATTTTTGCTTTTCGTCTCTCTTCTTCTGTTCCGAAGTCGGACTTCTACTATGGCGTCCTTGTTTGCTCCTGTTGCCCTTCCGCCCTAGAGTTTCTATTACGTATTGTCGTAACTTCCCTTCTCGGACGAATTTCTCAATAGCATCTCAGAGATCCCAGCATGCGTCTGTAGTATGTCCTAGTCCATCGTGAAATGCACAATATCGAGATTGGTCTGTGCCAGCTCTATTATAGGAGGGCCGAGGTCGTTCGAATTTCTTCATCTCGGTCAAGGCCACCTCCCTCCAAACTTGGGACCTTGAGATATTCAGGAGAGTATACTTGTCGTATTTCCCTTTGGATTCATACCATCCACCTTGAGATTTTCCATCCAAGTTTCCTCCATGGAAATATGGCTTATGGCTCTCGGATTGCTCTTTGCTTCTCAAAGGTGGGCCCTTCCTCCTTTCCTTCCCCAGAGCGTTAACTATCTCCAGATACTTCTTTGATCGAGTTCTGAAGTCGATCAAACTCTTTGCTGGATCTTTGAAAAACGACTACGCCAGTCGAGTTGATGCATCTAGGCTGGCTACAAGTAAATGTGTGTGCACATTCTCTGGTAGTCCGTGCACTTGCAAAGAAACATCTTTAAATCAATCTAAATATACTTGAAGCGTTTCTCCTGGTCGCTGCTTAACCTTGCCAAGAGCATACACAGACTTTGGCTATTTTTTGCTAGTTGCAAAATTTAGTTCAAATTTTTCCACCATATCCCCAAAATTCTGGATGGAATTCGCTGGTAAAGTATGGAGCCATTTTAACGCTACTCCTATCAACATTGCAGCAAAGATCCTAGAGATGATGGGCTCACAAAGTCCCCTCACAAATATGACCGTATCGAAATTATCGAGATGATTAGTTGAATCTTGGCTTCCATAATATTTTGGCAGGTCCGCCAAATCAAAATCTTCTGGATATGGCGCATTCACGATCTCAGCAAAGAAAGGAGTGTTGCTGTATTGTCCCCTACCATACCTTCTCGAGGACATTCCTAATGCATTTTGTGCTCGAGGTGTCATATCTCAATTTGGGGCATCAACATCTCGGCTGGCCTTAACCTACTTCCCCTTTAAGTGTGTACGATTTGAATCCCAAGCTTTTGAATTCCTAACCTAGCCTTGATCGACCAATAAATTTTCATCATTATTGGCCTGTGGGCCTTCAGCGTCAACCTAAGCAAAAGTCGATGCATTAACCTAGCTAGGACAACTCTCATTATAGTTTCCATTATGGCTAGGATATTCGATTCGTCCTGGGCGTTCCTCCAATAAGTGCATTCTCCGCATCTCTTATTGTCGTAAGAGTGCATTACAACAATCCATGTCTTCCTGCATTAGCTGAATATCCTCTTGCCTCTGAAGTTGGTTACGTTGTTTTATCTCCTCCATCCATCTTAATACAGAACCTATAGTGTTTTACAGAAGAAGGATGTCTGGATTCTCCACCGGTATTGACTGATCAAGGTTCTACAGGATTTGTTGGACTTGTTGGATCACCGGGTCCTGCTGATTCGCCCCTATTGCTGGAGATGAAGCTGTGTCAGGCACGTCCCGAGCCACAGGCACAACGTTAATGTCTGGGACGACTATATTCTCCGATTGCTGTTGCTCATAGTTGTGTAGCTGTTGGTTCACCCCTACCCGAATTGGGTTTCTAGGAAAGGGGATTTGATTACCAGTTCTCGTTTCCACCATCGTCGGTCATGGGAATTGAATTTTACAGGTCCCCACGGTCGGTGCCAATGTTGTGGTATAGAACACAGATGTCTAGCCTCAATGGACTAATGGGTGTTTATATTGGATCAAAGGATTCCCCAAGATATCTATATGGAAGATACCGAAAGGAATATCAAATGGCTGTCCAAGATATCTACGTAGAAGGTACCAAAGAGAGCAACAGATCACTGTGCACAGATATGGCGTTTAGCCAAAAAGGGGTGTGGGGTGTGCACAGTGAGGCTGAATAGTAAATAGGATGAATAGAGAATGTGTACCTTTTAGGTTAACCTCCTATTTATAGAGATTACCTTTAGCGAAGATGTAATATCACCTAGAGGGGGGGTGAATAGGTGATTATAAAAATTCTTTTCGCTGTAAGCTCAAGAACGCTAAACTCAGAGACAGAGAAAGAAAGGAGAATGAACACAGAGAAAATTATACCTATTCGGTCTAACTCTTTAACCTACATCAAGTCCCCAAGCACCTTGGGATTTCACTAACTTTTAAACACATAATACAATTACACACTTTGTAACTCAGGATGATCCTTTCACTCTAGGACTCACTCCACAACCTTAAGATTTAACAACTAAACAAATAATCAAATAGCGTTTTAAACTCCTCATTAAGTAGATAAATGATAAACACTGAAGTACACAGAAATATCTAAAGATATTAAATGAAACTAGTGAGACTCTTCAATATGACCGTTGGAGAGACGAGAAGAAGAACCATTAATGCTCACCAACATTCTATAATTCTTTTATTCCTTCGTTTATGATCGTTGAGGCACATCAAAGGGGATGAAGAATATTTGCCAGAAACTCTTTCGTTTGCTCAGAAGATGGTTGTTGAAAAGTACGTTGAATGGGTAAGTGCATTTAATGCACTGATGTAATACCCTAAAAATCTCACTTATGATAAATATCATAATTTAGTAAATAATACCTATTAGAAATATGTGAATATATAGTCTCAAATTTTGTGTTGAATTTATCTTATTTTTCTAGGGTAATTTCTCTTGAAATTAGAAGGATTAAAGTGCCAAAAATTCCTAAATACATTTATGGGTCATAAAATACCCTGAGAATATTATGATATGTCATAAGAGGCAATTAAATATTTATTAAAAATAGGAAAGTATATTGTCTCTAATTTTGGTAATTTATTAAATTATTTCCTTGGAATTTAAATAGGCAAAAATCCAATATTATTTTGGGGAGCATAAGTTGCCCCATGATTTTTAAAATAATACATGGTGCATAAATTACCAATGTCAATACAATAGTTGTGAGAAAATAATTAATCTTAATTAAGAAAATTGTCAACAATTAGTAGGTAATTAAATCTCCATTTATTAAAGATTAATCAAATGTTTCAAAGGCTTATTTAGGGATGTGTGACCTAATTAAAGACTAATGACCAAGATTAACATAAAGATGATTGCTAATTAAGTAGAAATGATTAAGAAAATGTATAAGATGAATTATATAAAATCCCTAAAGCCTAATTGATTAACAAAAGATTACTAATCATAGGTTTAAGGCTCTAATTAAACTTGCTAATCAACTTTGACAAATTAAACATTAAGCAAAGGCTAGGATTAAATCTCATAAAGTAAGATCAAAGGCCTACAATAATTCTAGCAATTTAAAATGTCTAAATCTAAGTTATTTGTAAAAAGCCAATGGGAGAATTTTGCTAATTAATATAAGATAATTAAAGGATAATATAAATTATTTGAAAAAAAAATTAAAAATCAAAAAGCGGGGGGGTAGCCGAAATGTGTGTGTGTGTAAGTGTGTATGTGTGTGTGAAAAGTATGTGCAAGTGGATGTAAAATAATAATAAAAGGAAGATATTTTGGTAAAAAGCAAATAGGATAAATGAGAACCGATAGAAATTAAATCATATCTTGAAATATATGAACTAAGTATCTAACATCAGGACATATTATGAACAAGTGAATTTTTATCCTTAAGAGGGTTACTTCCGAAGTTATTTCCGTAACCGACGAGGTTTATCCTAAAATGAATAAAAGGTTAGTAAAGACCCTTAATGGAACCATAATCTTTGTAAATCCAAATATTTCTTAAGTGATATCGTAAACCTCCAAGATTACCTCAAAAAGTATTTGAGAGTGTTAAGAATATCCGATTAGAAACACTGAGCAGGGGAATTTATCAGTCGAATTCACAAGGGGATAGGATGACATCATGTTTTGAAGAGGATAAGGAGAGAGATAGGGGGAGGTCGGCCAAGAGGTGGAGGGTGGAGATGGAGTCTCACAAAAACCCTAGATCTAAGGGCTAAATATGAAGAAGGAAAAATTTGGAAAAATTGCAAGTTTGCCACAATAATTGCCTATAAATAGCCTTCATTCCCTTTCAAAATTTTCACACCAAATCCTCTTGAAGATTTCAAAATCCTAGAGAGAAGAGAGAAGGAGGAGCTCTTGAGAAAAAGTAGCAAAGTTCTGGGTAAGTTCTTCGGTCCCTAGTTTTAGTTCTAGTCTTTAGTTTGGTAGTTCTTGAAGTTCATAGCTTAGATGTTGTTTTGATCTTTAATCTTCCAATATATTGTTGATATCATGTTTTATGGTTAAATATGGTATTTATTTCAAAAATATGATGTAGATAGTGATATGGAAAAATTTTGGAAGATTAGAGTCAAAGTAGCGAAGCTCTGACAAAATTTTGTCGGTTAGCAAAGTCAGGGGTAAAATGGTCATTTATGACTACTGTTAGGATATTGTTTGATTAATAAATACGATATTATCCTTATAGGATATCTGTGATTTGCGTTCTGACCGACAGACGTACCGTATTCATCAACGGAGGTACGTACGCGTACTGTAACACTAACTCTGATGCTTATTGTATGCTTATATGTGTTGGACAAGACCTAGTCTTGGGTCATGCACTGTGACTAAGGTATGGGACTTAGATCACTACTTATACATTCAGTTTACACGTGTTATGTCATAATAATACCGTTGAGTTTTCCTAGCGCTGAGGACACGACCGTACATCGTGGCACTGGTGAATAGTGCAGACAGTGAATAACATGCATGAGCGTTGACTATGTGTGGTTATTATTTTACATATGTGATTATGTACTGCTGAAATGTCATGAATATCTGTCATACATATGTTGTTTACATAAGCATGAGGTTAACCGTTACCTGAGGTCCAATGGGCATTGGACCTCAGTCTTAACTAATAGTACAGGAATATTAGGAATATCAAAAATATCAGAAATATCAGAGAGGGTACCGGTAGATGGAGCCATAGAGAGGAACCAAGGGGCAAGGCTGTAATAATGCACCGGTCGAGTCAAGAGCCGGAAGAAGATTATCAGAGCCTGTTATCAAGCATGGATCTAATAAAGTTACTTCGAACGGTTTGGTACCGATGGCAAGGCTAGTCTATGTGGGTCAGCCAATAAGTCACCGTGAACTCGGTGAGGCCCCCATGATAGACACTTACCTGGCCATTCTGTTCGGTTAACGAAGTTAGGTTCATTGCCCCAAGTCTAGTTAAGGCTTGGTCTAGGTTGTATAGTTACTTTTTGAGAAATGTAATTGTACAAAGCTCTGTATATTGTATCACATGAATATTCCTTCGGAATTTTCAATTTAACCAGCATACGCCTGGCATCTTCATATGTCGGGGTATTTTATTTCAGTGACTCATTGTCCAATTGTTAGTGCATTGCTCTCTGTTTCCGCAGTACTATGATGTAGCACCTCAAACTCTGTTGAATTTTCTAAAACCAAGTGTCAACCGACACCTTTTGAGGTATGGAATTTGGGGTGTTACAACTGACATCATCAAGTTGCTTTATTCAATAATAGTGTTAATTTCAAATTATAATCATCTAAAACTCTTCATCAAGTTTGTTAAAAATAGTTAAGAATAATAAGGATAGATGATATGGAATTCTAGAACTAATTATAGAGAGTTAAAGAATTTGAAGATTCAAAATGCAACTCATTCACAAAAACAGAGGTAGTTTGGCTCGAGTCACAAAATATCTAGCTCAAGTCAATGCAACATTCAAGGCATAGAGAAGATTTGAAAATACTGTCTGACTCGAGGCAGACAAAATGTTGGCTCGAGTTAAGGCTTAGGCTCGAGTCAAAGAAAGACATGGCTCGAGTCAAATTCAATTAATCATTCAAAAATTAGAAGACTTTTAACTCGAGGCAAAATAGCCAGGCTCGAGTCGATCGCGAAGAAAAAGCATTTGGAAGTTCAGAAATCAGAGTCTGGCTCGAGTCAATAAGTGGTGGCTCGAGTCAAATTCCATTTTCAAAAGCAACGATCAATATTCTTGGCTAGCGTCAACCACATTATCTCGAGTCAGCGAAGATAGATTAAAAATGTTTTTAAGTTTTTCAAACACTTGGCTCGAGTCAGAGAATGTGCTGGCTCGAGTCAAGTCCCAAGCTCGAGGCAGCGTTTTGGTGGCTTGAGTCAATATGGCAATTTTGAAATATATGAGAAGGGATTGACTCGAGTCATTAAGTGTTGGCTTAAGCAAGCATATTACATCATATGATTCATATCAAAACACAAAAAACTTGCTTGACAACATAGAATTCAAATTGAGAGAAACATAAAACATAAAAGTTGCTAGCTTCTTCCTTCAAATTCCTCTTCCCCTTTGGCATCCATCAAAAATAGGGGAATCACAGAGGTGGTTTCTGGAACTGAGAAGAGAATGGATGAGAGGAGTTGGGGAAAGGCAGAGGGGAGTATGGAATGATAGAAAGAGGGTTAGAAAGGGAGATGGAGGTATCTAGATCATCTTCACCAAACAATTCAGCTGTAGAAGATCCAAAGTATGTAATCTTCACAGTCGAAGTGTTTGATGGAGGAACCGGAATAGTGGCAGGGGCAGAGACAGGTGAAGAAAAAATGATAGGAGTAGTGAAAGAAGGGGTGGTCGTGAAACCAAAGGATGGTGAAGGAGGTGAAAGTTTGGGAACAAGAGAGGGAATGCCAGTACCAAAACCACCAGACTAAGATTGAGACTGGAGAATCTTGTCAACCTTGTTGGAGAGAATCCAGAGAGTGTTGTGCATATTGGTGATGCTAGCTTCATGATCTTCAAGATTCCTACTCAGATTCCCAACTTCTTCTTTCAAGTCTTCTTGATCAGCCTGCATTGTGGTCACCGTTTCTACTAAGTTTCCAATTGCAACCTCTAATTTTACAGATAGAGAGTTCTGAGCAGCCAACGAAATATGAAAGGGGTCCAAACTATCTGAAACAACCTTTTCAACAATGGCTTTAATATTGGCTCCAAGAGAGAAGGGAGCAGGTTGAGAAGTCAGTTCAAGACCAGGCTCAGGTTGGGGCTCTGGAACTCTTTGCTTTGAAGCTCTTGATCTCGATGGTCTTGGTTCCCTAGATTGGCCAGAACCTTCTTGGAAGTTCAATTTCATGAAGTTTAGAATGTGCTGTCCAAACACCTCAGGCTTCTTGGCTACCTCATCCTTCTCCAGATACCATATCTTCTCATGAAATAGAACAACAGAGACTAGACGCGGAAAAGGTATGGTGGAATTTTTCTTTGAATGCATACAATACCTTTTAATTTCATTGAATATCCAGTGACCAAGGTTATGAGGAACTTTGGCCACAAAGGAAGCAAAAAGAGTGTACTCTCTCTGGGTGAAATGAGTGAAATTTTTGCCCTTCTGTACAAAGTTCCTTGAGTAGATGTACCACAAGGCCCTGTGTATAGGTGGCGTGGAGATGGGAGGAAAGTTAAGTGACCCTACTAGTTCACTTAACTGCTCATCTAGTCGAATTATTTTGAAAATTACCTCATTATCATAGTGAATTTATGGAACGGGAGGAGGATTAACAATTTGAAGTAATTCATTCAGATAAGAGGCAGTAATTGAAATGCGCTTTCCTCTTACAATAGTAAGAAGTTTTTCCTCAGCGACATTATTATGCTTATTTAACAGAGTATGCGCAGACATGTTAAAGTAGAAGAATCTAACTAATGTAGGGCTGCAGGAAGTAGAAAAAGACAGAAAAGACTCATAATCTCTAAACCATGGAAAAAGGTCTAGATTACAGTCACTCTTGAGTTTAGGTAAATCCAGAGACACTATAGGATAAAATTTCCTAAGTGCATAATCTTTACTAAACTTTCTCCTATCCTCAAATGAAAATAGAATAGGACTACAAATGAAATCTACAAGAGGAATAGTAATGGAAGCATGACTGATAGACACAATGGATGGTGTCTCGAACACCTTAGAACCAGATTGTTGAACAGAAGCTGTTGAAGTTGAAGCAGAGGCCTTCGATGTAGAGGAAGAACCTTTAGAAGTAGAAACAAATACTGGGCTCTTTGATTGGGACTATGAACCACCACAAAAACAGAAGAAGGAACAGACAGCTTCTTCCTGGATTTCTTTGAACTCACAACCACAGTCTCTTTATCCTTTTGAGTTGAAGCTCCTTCGTCTTCTGGCTTTGACCGAGGAATCTTTGAGGGATCTTCAACTTTCAATTTCCTTTGTTTCTTAGGGTCAGGCTCCTCAAACGGCACCTTAGGTCAATACCTCTTTGTTGGAATCTTCACTCGTTGTGATCGTTTCAACGGAGGAGGTGATGAAGATTCAATAGCTTCAAAATCTGAGTCAGATTTCTTGGATTTGGCAGGAGATCTTGGGTTTGATTTGGAAGGCATTTTCGAAAAAAAATGAAAACTAGGGTTTTGGTTCAAAGAAAAGAGAGAGAGAAGAGAGCAGAGATGATTCAAGTGCAGAGAGAGGAAATGAAGAATGAAGAAACCTCACACACACACACACACAAAGATATATATAAGAGATTAACTCGAGCCTAGCATTGTTGGCTCGACTTACCGGCTTGAGGTAGCAATGTTTGGCTCGAGTTAAGCAAGAATTTGAACTAACCTAGAACAACGATGGATTATAGGCTCGAGTTACCACTAATTGACTTGAGTCAAAAATTGCTCTCCATTTTTCAAACTCTCGGGTGGCCCATTGACTCGAGGTGCACAAGTAGGCTCGAGTCAAAAGCGTTTTTCCATTCTTCAAATTATCGGCCTTCCCTTTGACTCGAGGTGACACTTACTTGTTCGAGTCAACTAGCTCTTTTTACAATTTCTTCGATCTCTGATATGGATTGGCTCGAGTTAACATATATATTGGCTCAAGCCAAGTTTCCTTTGATCACCTCTGTTCTTTCTTGACATAACAGAGTCCTGCAAAAACACAATCTAGAAACTCCGATGCTCAAGTTTGTCTTTGTTAATCATAAAAACACAACTATTTACATTAAATTAACATTTTACTTACAGTTCATTGGGATTTACCATTCCCAATTCTGTTCGAATGAAATTGAACTGCTCCTTTGCCAGTGGCTTTGTGAAAATGTCCGCAAGTTGAAGATGAGTAGGAATGAACATCACCTTGACATCTTTCTTTTGCAAATGATCTCTGATGAAATGATGTCTCATATCAATATGCTTGGTCCTTGTATATTGAACTGGATTTTTTGCCAAGCTTATTGTGCTGGTGTTGTCACACATGATTGGAACTTCCTTTAAATTGATTCCCAAGTCATATAGTTGTTGCTTGAGCCATAGGACTTGAGCCCAACAACTTGAGGCGGCTATATACTCAGCTTCGATAGAAGATATAGAAACAGTGGTCTGCTTCTTACTAAACCAGGAAACAAGTGATCCACCCAGAAATTGGCATTGACCACTTGTACTCTTTCGATCGGTCTTGTAGTCAGCATGATCCGAGTCTGAGTATGTTACCATAAATTCTTGTTGACCTTTTGGAAACCATAGCCCAAGCTCCTTTATGGTGGCAAGATAGCGAAAGATTCTCTTCACATGTTCAACATGTGATTCCTTTGGAGCGGCTTGAAATCTTGCACACCTTCCCACACTGAATTGAATATCTGGTATGCTTGCGGTCAAGTATAGTAAGGAGCCAATCATCCCTCTATACTTGGTTATATTGAAGTCTTTGCCTTTTTCTTCATTCAAATCCAGAGAGGCAGTAGAACTCATTGGTGTTTCAACTCCATTGCAATGTTCCATCCCGAACTTCTTGAGCAAATCTCGGTGATACTTTGTTTGAGAGATGAAAATCCCATTCTTCCGTTGTTTGATTTGCAGTCCGAGGAAGTAATTGAGCTCCCCTTCATTGACATTTCAAATTCACCCTGCATTTTCTTGGAAAATTCCTCACATAGAGAATCATTAGTAGCACCAAATATTATGTCATCCACATATATTTGCACAATTAAGATTTCATTAAGCTTGTTACTCTTAATGAAGAGCGTTGTATCTGCTTTTTCTCTGACAAAACCTTGATCTAACAGAAATTTACTTAACCGCTCATACCAAGCTCTAGGAGCTTGTTTAAGACCATATAGGGCCTTCTTGAGATGGTAAACGTGATCTGGATGATGATCATTTTCAACATAAACTTCCTCTTGAATAAAACCATTTAGAAAAGCAGTCTTTACATCCATTTGATAGAGTTTAAATCCCTTGATACACGCAAAGGCTAAGAGTACTCGTATAGCTTCCAATCTAGCCACTGGAGCATACGTTTCCTCATAATCAATACCTTCTTCTTCATTATAGCCTTTGACAACCAATCTAGCCTTGTTACAGACTATGATTGCGGATTCATCACGTTTGTTCTTGAATACCCACTTAGTGCCAATGACCGGATGGTCTTTAGGTCTAGGTACCAAGTCCCAAACTTGATTTCTGTCAAATTGATGTAACTCCTCTTGCATTACTATCACCCAATCATTGTTTGGTCGGGCTTCATCAATCTTAGAGGGTTCAATCTCTGATATAAAGGCAAAAAATGTGACCTCATTCAAGGTACCTTTTCTAGTTCTAACGCCTTGATTCACATCACCTATCACTTGGTCCAAAGGATGATTCCTAAAGAACTTCCAAGCTTTAGGCTGAGATTGATTGGGATTTTCGCAAGGGTTTTGAGAATCATTTTCAAAAACATTTTCAGAATTTTCAATAAAGGTAGGAGTAGTTTTTGAAAAGAATTGATTTTTGTAAATGGGTTCCTCATCATCATCATCCAAGGAATCGTCAGATTTAGATTCATAGAACACAACATGAATCGACTCTTCTACTAAACAAGTGCGCTTATTGAAAACCCTATAGGCCTTACTCCTATTAGAGTAACCAAGAAATATACCTTCGTCGGATTTGGGATCAAACTTACCCAAATTGTCCTTACCATTGTTATGAACAAAACACTTACTGCCAAAGATATGCAGGTGTGCCAAATTTGGTTTCCTTCCTTTGTAGAGCTCATATGAAGTTGTTGAAGAGGTCGATTTGTTGAAATTTCAATCTTATTTTTAAAAGATGATTTAGTCTGTTTACCTTTTTTTACAGGAATCACAAATCATGTCATTTTTAAATCTAAGTTTAGGTAAACCAAGAACTAAATCTTTTCTTAACAACTTATCCAGCTGGAACATATTCACATGAGCTAGACGCTTATGCCACAGTGAACTCTTGTTTAAGTTGCTAACAAACCATTTTTCATAATTTACGTTAGGTAAGTCTAAGGTATAGCAGTTACCTTCTCTCGGTGCTTTAAATAACACCTTAAGTTTACCTTTATCGATCGGGAGATCATTTTTGTTGATAATGAGACATTCCTCTGAATCAAAGATGATCCAGTTATTCTTGTCAGCACTTTGACTAACACTCAAGAGGTTGTGACAGAGACTTTCCACAAGATAAACATCTTTAATCTAAGCTCCATCCTTTACACCAATCTCACCAATTCTAATGATTTTCTCGGATTGGTTACCTCCAAAGGTGACTTTGCCACCGTCTCTTGATCTCATTGCAACAAATTTGGCCTGATCGCCCGTCATGTGTCTGGTGCACCCACTGTCAATGTACCACATGTTGGTTCTTGATACTCTCAGACAAACCTGCAAATCAAAACGGATTAAGTTTTAGGTACCCATATTTTCTTGGGTCCTTTGTGGTTAGTTCGGGCCTTAGGAACATAGGTTCCCTTAGGTACTATGTCCATTTCGGTTATCTCTTTTCTCTTTCTTATGAAAACAAGATGAGGTACTGTGTCCATTTCGGTTACTGTAATTACAATGAGAAAATGGATTTGAAGTGTGAACTAATTTTTGAAAATATTTCAAATAAGAATTTCCACCAGTTTTCTTCTTTCATTTCTTTTTTTCAAAAATAGGATTGTATCCTATGCCTGATCGATCATTTGTAAACCTTTGCACTTTCAAAATAACATTGAGCGTTTCACTAGCTTTAGTGAACTTCTCAAGTGTTTTCGTAAGGTAGAAGTTTTTCTTTTCAAGATCAGGGCATTTTTTGCAAATGGAGTTTTCACAAGATGGAGGAAAATCTTTCTTTTCAAGTAATTTAATTTTTCTCCTAGAAGCAATAAATTCTTTTGCATGTTTTTCAAATTCAGAATGTAGCTCATTATACTCGAAAAGTAATTCATCATGAGAGGGTTCAAAATCATTTACCTCTTCATCATTTTCTGGTTGCTCTTCTTCCACAACTAGACAAACATTAGCCACTTCTTCTTCCTCCTCACTCTCTTATCCGTCTAAGGAGTTGTCTCCCCATATATCAGACACATAGGCTTTCTTCTTGAAATGATTGAATTTCTTCTTCTCCTCCTTTTCTTTGCCTTTCAGCTGAGGACATTCGGATTTGTAATGTCCTGGCTTTTCATACTCATAACAGATGACTTGTTCCTTATCTTTGAATTCACGTCTGTTAATTGAGCTTCTTTTGAAATTTATTTCTGAAGCCTTGGTCCTTCTTATAAAACTTCTTGAATCTTTGCACGAACATGCCCATTTCATCATCGTCTTCATCATCATCTTCGTCTTTAGCTTTCTTTTCTTTCACAGCACTGAGAGCAACACTTTTGCTTTTATTGGTGTTGATTTCCTCCAAGCCCTTATTGAATTTGAGTTTGCTTTCATATTCAGATAAGCTTCTGAATAAAGCAGCAACTGACGTCATTGATTCACCACGGGCCTTTTCGATTGCTGTGACCTTGGCTTCCCAATCTTTGGTCAAGATATTAAGAATTTTTCTAACTTGAGGACTTTGCTCATATATTTTACCCAAAGTTGCTAGTTGGTTGATCAAATGAGTATAGCGAAGTTGAAATCCAGCAATGGGCTCTCCAGTCTTCATTCGAAGAAGATCATATTCGGCCGTTAAAGTATTAATACTAAAGGTGGAATATCACCTAGAGGGGGTGAATAGGTGATTACAAAAATTCTTTTTGCTAGTTACTCGGTCACCCACACAACAGATATATATCAAGGCAAAGTAGAGATAGAGTAGAGGAGATAGACACAGAGAATTTATACTGGTTCGGCCCAACTCTTGACCTACGTCCGGTCCCTTAAACACTCCGGGATTTCTCTAACTTACGATCAAATGATTACACACTCGGAGCAATTCTCTCTCTCGAATTACACTCCCCCTTACAAGTTGTAATCAAATACCCAATCCCAAAGTCCCACAACTTTGAGATTCTCACAAGGAAATGATAGCTGAAGGATAACTCTCTATAAGAGCAGATAACTCTAAGCACCGAAGTACATGGTATTACAAGATATCAACCGAGAGTATTACGAGTATTGATGAAAGTATTCGAAGTATCGACAAGAGTATAGCGGAACTAGACTCTTGCAAGTATCTTTCGATTCTCATTGTGCGTTTTCTCTCGTTGTGTTGGTGATTTGAGGAGCCAAGACTTCACCTATTTATACTACTTTGTAGGTGACCGTTGCAGCTTTTGAATTCAGAAACCCATTCCATATTTGTTTGCTGCATAATTGATATTAATCGGAATTCTTCCCGTTGGAGCGTTTGGAGGATCGGTGATGACCATAATCTTAGCCCATGATTCGGTTTTGCTGAAGATAGCTCTAACATGTCATGACTTATGCCTTCTGACCGTTTGAAGATGATTTCCCACTTTTCAGCGAGTTACCCGATTTGCTTCGTTTTCAAATGAAGATTGGAATCTTTGCTTGGCCCATGATGATATCAAATGATCCCTGTTCTATATTTCAGATTTTCAAAACTATGAGCAGAATCGGTTAGAATTGGAGCATTAAAGATCATCATTAATAGTAATTAATAACAGAATCGAAATCTGCAATCTCGACATAGCAGAAGCATGTTTTCCATCATACTCGAGTATTGAATACTCATACTCGAGTATCTAAGTGTTTAAGGTATACGGACGTTTTGATTTGAACTCTGTTACTTCCAGTATTTCGAGTATCCACTTTCGAAGATCATAACTTCCTGGTATGGAATCCGATTTGATTGGTTCAAGTCTTGTTGGAAAGCCCTGTGAGTCTACTTTCCAATGGCACCGGTTTCAGATTCATTGGACGTCTAGTTTGTGAGATATACTCAAAACATTGAGGCTTGGTCAGCAGTGTGACGGTGATGTCACTATCATCTTCAACAATTCATAGCTCTCTCATCTGACCTCCTTTGGACTTGAATATTATTCGACTAGAACCGTTTGGAAGTCTAGTTTCCAAAAAAATTGGTTTCACCTCAATTTGATCTCTGGTTAGGAAGATATCATCGAATTACCATAGGTCGCCAGTGCTGGACGTGAAACAGAGCTGATCAGAGTGGTGTCATACTCGAGTATTGATGATCCATACTCGGGTATTGTCGGGATTTAAGCACAGAAGCAGCTGTTTATGCACCATACTTGAGTAGCCAAGTACCACACTCGAGTATTGAAGTGTCATACTGAAGAATTGAAGCATGATACTCGAGTGTTGACGAGATTCAAACACAAGGAAGAGCTATTCATGCACAGGACTGTAGCAATTAAATTGTAGCAACTTCTATTCATCGGGAAGCTTGAATTTCCTTATTTTAACTCTGAATTTAGCCATTCCAACTTCCATCTTCTTCATATCAACATTACATCTACATTAAATGTAAGAATCAGTCAAAGTATAAGATAAATGTAGTATGCAACCTTTTTGCTATTAAGAATGATATCTATATAAGACATCATCAAAACTAATCATATCCAACAAATACGATTCTCCTTGATGTCGGACATTCCTTCATATGCTATTTCCAATGCCTTCCACATCTCTTTAGCACTTAACAAGTTACATATCCGAAAGTACTCCTTTTAGCTGAGAGCACTTTGTAGCATCAAAACAGCTTTACTGTTAAGAGTGATCTTTCTTCTGTCATTCTCATCAAATTCATCTTCAGATTTAGGAACAACAATCCCGCCTTCAATCCTTGTAGGAACATAATCTCTATTCTCTATTACTTGCTAGAGACCATACTAGGTTGCTAGCACAAACACTTTGAATTTTTCTTTCCAAAATGAATATTGCTCGCCATTGAAACAAGGTGGTCGATTGATGGAGGCACCGTCAGGCAATATTCCTTCCATGATCTTTCTCGGGATGTTAAGCCCAACTGAGAAAACCATGCTCTGATACCAAATGAAGATGAAATATCACCTAGAGGGGGGTGAATAGTTGATTATAAAAATTATTTTCGCTGTAAGCTCAAGAACGCTAAACTCAGAGACAGAGAAAGAAAGGAAAATGAACACAGAGAAAATTATACTGGTTCGGTCTAACTCTTTGACCTACGTCCAGTCCCCAAGCACCTTGGGATTTCACTAACTCTTAAACAAATAATACAATTATACACTCTGTAACTCAGGATGATCCTTTTACTCTAGGACTTACTCCTCCTTACAAGTTGTAATCATATACCCATACTTAAGGTTCCACAACCTTAAGATTTAACAACTAAACAAATAATCAAATAGTGTTTTAAACTCCTCACTGAGTAGATAAATGATAAACATTGAAGTACACGGAAATATCCGAACATATTAAATGAAACTAATGAAGTAGTAGATTGCAATGAGTTCGTATTGAATGCAGATAGTTTCGGTAGATAGAGAATTCAATGCTTCTGGTATTTATACTTGTTGGTATTTATGATCGTTGAGAAGCTTTGAAAATTAGTCCATTTAGACTCTTCAATATGATCGTTGCAAAGACGAGAATCATAACCATGAATGCTCACCAACATTCTATAATTCTTTTATTCCTTTGTTTATGACCATTGTGGCACAACAAACCATTGTGGCATAGCAAAGGGAGTGGAGAATATTTGCCAGAAACTCTTTTGTTTGCTCAGGATATGGTTGTTGAAAAGTGCGTTGAATGGGTAAGGGCATTTAATGCACTAACATCATCAAGTTGCTTTATCCAATAACAACGTTAATTTCAAATTATAATCATCTGAAACTCATCATCAAGTTTGTTAAAAATAGTTAAGAATAATAAGGATAGATGATATGAAATTCTAGAACTAATTATAGAGAGTTAAAGAATTCGAAGATTCAAAACGCAACTCATTCACAGAAACAGAGGCAGTTTGGCTTGAGTCACAAAATCTCTAGCTCGAGTCAATGCAACGTTCAAGGCACAGAGAAGATTTGAAAATACTATGTGACTCGAGACATACAATACATTGGCTCAAGTCAAGGCTTAGGCTCGAGTCAAATTCAATTAATCATTAAAAAATTAGAAGACATTTAACTCGAGGCAAAATAGCCAGGCTCGAGTCAGCCTCTATACTCGAGGCAGGTAAAAACAAGCTCGAGTCAATCGTGAAGAAAAAGAATTTGGAAGTTCAGAAATTAGAGTTTGGTTTAAGTCAATAAGCGGTGGCTCGAGTCAAATTCCATTTTCGAAAGAAACGGTCAATATTCTTGGCTAGAGTCAACCACACTGGCTCGAGTTAGTGAAGATAGATTAAAAACATTTTTTAGGTTTTCAGACACTTGGCTCGAGTCAGAGAATGTGCTGGCTTGAGTCAAGTCCCAAACTCGAGGTAGCGTTTTGGTAGCTCGAGTCAATATGGCCATTTTGAAATATATGAGAAGGGATTGACTCGAGTCATTAAGTGTTGGCTCGAGCCAATTTGACATCAAACCTTTTCACTGATAAAGTCCAAATTTTTGACTAAGTTAAATCATTTTGTCTTGATACATTGTTTCCAAAGGTTAATCATCATCAAAACACATATAGATAACTCACATTTAGGGTTTAGGTCCTTGGGCTTTGTGCGCCTCTTGGCCCATCTTTTATGCCGCCTCACCTACAAATTGCCACACAAGGATATCCCCTAATTAGTACATTGATTACAATGTAACCTTGATTATGGCCTTATTAGGATCCTCCTTCCTTATTGGCAGATCCTGATTTAAATTGCCCTCGTTCGACCTCATAATTAATGGGCCTCAAATATGAATCCATAACAATATTGAAGTCACAACGCACACATACATTTATAAAATGATAGATTGTTCGTTCTTTGGACTTATTTTGAGCACAGCCTACACAAAGAAATATATATATATATATATATATATATATATATATATATATATATATATATATATATATATATATATATATATATATATATATAATTTTTCCAATGAAACCTACCATTTCATTTTCATTTGTTTGATGATTTGTTTCATGAAGTAGTGAATATATAGACAGGTAGTGTTTGGGATGGTATATTAGGTTATCAAATATGCACTGTCAGTTGTCACAAGAAAAAAGAGAAATAAAAATCAAATCACAAAGTTTCTTTAGAAAATTAACAATGATCGATAGAAATGATTGGAAGCATGTCTTGCACTTTCCTTTCATTCATTGTTTTTTTTTTAAGTTTAGGTTTTTTCGATCAAAGAATTATTGTTTTGTCTTGAAAAAATATTATTTGATGTCCTTGTGTCTCAAGGTGCAAAGTTGACAATATACATATGCTGGCAAAAGAAGCTAACTTGCATTCTCTTTTTGCAACTTGTTTCACTCAGCAATTGTGAGGTTGAAGCGTGATAGAGAGGATATGGTTGGAGCACTTCACTTTGATTTGTGTTTTTATGCCTTTCAACGAATGAAGAATATTGTGACTTGTGTGAACTTTATTTTAGGATAAAGGTGAAAAAATACACATATGCTTTACCCTCGGGAGCGCTCAACATTAAATGCTTTTTTTGGGTGCAAAAATACACATGTGGTTACAATTTAGGAGCAAAAGTCACACAAAACGTTCAGACACAGGACGTTGACCGTTAAGTAACCATGGTTGACCGTTAATGCTGATGTGTATGATGAATTGGAGTTAGAAGAAGGGATATAGGAAAAAAAATTATACTGATTAGGATAAGTTGACGAT
This sequence comes from Acacia pycnantha, assembly GCA_025563575.1. Classification (NCBI taxonomy): domain Eukaryota; kingdom Viridiplantae; phylum Streptophyta; class Magnoliopsida; order Fabales; family Fabaceae; genus Acacia; species Acacia pycnantha. Next base: position 2,188,495 of record JAMWYP010000098.1, on the reverse strand, counting down.
GCACAGTGAAAAAAATTGGGGAAAAAATTTAACCTAAAATCGATCAAATTAGAAAGCGTGCGTCGATCGAATCTTCTGCCTTACCGTCGCTGTCTTCTTCATTTTATTTATTTTGTGCAACATTGTTTTTCCGGAACCATAAAAGCAAATGGAAATAGCTTGAAAAAGGACAGCAGGAAATGCAATCACTTAACAAAAAAGGTTAGCTTTATAGTAGACAAATACATGTCAAGGGGAGGGTTCAATTTATGCACTTTCAGCAGTAAACATATAAAACCATGATTAAATATTGATAATACAGGATTAATACTTCGGGCTTCTTGTTTCTGGTTAAATACAGAAGACTGTGTTCGATCCAACACACCAAGCAAGTAAAGCGATCTACAATCCCATAATCCTCCACAGTGCAAGAGGCTCTTAAAACATCTGAAGACTTTAATAACGGGATACAAACCGATCAACTTAAATTGAAAAGAGAAAATTTTTGATTCTCCAAAGACAAAACAGGAATTTGAGAGGTGTCAAACCACTGGTTCTAATTTTAAAAAGTGTACCTAGCTTTGATGCCCTTACTATTATCCCCGCCAAGAGCGGAACGAAATTATATATCGTAATAAAATGAACTGATTAACAAAAGGTAGGATAAGCTATATTCACTTCATTTCTGTTCTACCTTATCGTTGCTGTCTTCTTCACTAACCAGATCAGAAAGCATTGACCGAATCCTCTGCTCACTCACTCCAAAATCAATCAGACACCGTCGCGCGATTCTTAGCTCTAATTCCTAGCTCTTCCTTCCTCAGCTCATCAATTTTAGATTGCGTCTCAATCAATTTACCCTCAACTCACTCTCGATTTATGGGCTATCGAAGATTAAGAATCTAGCTCATCACAGGACGTCACTTCATTGTGGCTCGATTTGCTTGGATTTCGATTTACCCATTTCAGTTCATTTGTTTTTAGGTTTTTTTCCCAATTTTTTCACTACACACAGCTTATCCTAATCAACAATTTTTTTTTCCTATTTCCCTTCTTCTCACTCCAATTCACCATACATATCAGCATTAATGGTCAACCATGATTACTTAACGGTAAACGTCCTAGGTCTAAACGTTTTGTGTGACTTTTGCTCCTAAATTGTAACCACATGTGTATTTTTGCACACAAAAAAACATTTGGTGCTGGCGCTCTCAAAGGCAAAGCACATGTATATTATTGCACCTTTACCCTATAGAAACAGAAATTTTGAGTTTAATCCTATGACTCATTTACACACACACATACATATACCTGTATAGAACAACTAGTCTACTTTTAATTCCTATGTGAAGTGATATTCATTTATATATGATAGAGTTATATTCCTATCAGAAAGTTTCTATTAATTCGAATGCAACAAAAAAAAAAATATATATATATATATATATATATATATATATATATATATATATATATATATCAACAAATATCCTCTCTTATTGCTTTTGATATGTGTAGCGTTAATATATGTGCAGTGTTAATATATGTTTATATACACTCAACACACATCCAAGTTTTTCCCTCTCTCTTTTTCTCTTTTTTTCATGTAATGTCCCACCACCGTGGAGGACCCAGTTATAACACCCCTACCGGCCTCGCCCTTTCGGGTGGCAGATAGAGGAATTCCCTTTTAATAAATATCATATATCATATATCATCTAATTACTGCTGATTCATATCCAACAAATTTTATCGCGACAGAGCATTTCCCGGTTGGATTTCAGACAATACTGGTATAATTAAATGCAAGTGACAAAATATAATCCCCAAAGGGTAAAATATACAGTCATCCACCAGTACCCTCGAGGCCAAAAGAATATACAGTTTCCTATCTCAAAAATAAAATAAAAAATAAATCTTCCTCCGCCACCATCAACACCGTCTACTTCAGCTCCGCATTCTTACCCTTCTCACCAGAATCCTAGAGTAACCGTTAATCTCATATGTAATGCATAAACAGTGTATGTATGTAACCATAATTAGGAAAACACCAGATAATAGCATTCAGTAACAAACGCGCAGCAACAGAAATACATCATACCAAGTATATACCGTGTTAACCGTGGAAGTACTACATGTCCTAGAAACAAACGCAGGACTGCTCAGCAAAGCAAGCCCTGGATCCATAGCGCTAGGAAAAACACAGTAGTCGGGCTCCGACCCCAGACCACATTGAATGCACACAAACGCATGTCCCTTTTCAGGAGACACGGGTCCACAATCATGGAAAAGCAAACATACAAAGCAACACAAGGCATATGAGGATTAATGTTACTACCTGACAGTTGACCAAAATTATCAATATAATTTTTCTCCAGTATGCGAGAATCAAAGTGACCCTAAAATAACCAAAATATGAATATAAGTAACCCTTCTTAAAAATATTTAATTGATGCCTAAATATAAGCCTTCTTCAACCTTAAGAAAAATCTCTTAATCCTATCCTATTTGAACACGCTGAAAGCATTAGAACCCAACAAAGAATCAGCTTCCTCATGTCCTCAAGGTTAACCGAACAACACACTCCCATAACCATTTTCTTCTACATAGTAACCTTTCTACTTAGACCTTAAATCTTGAGTTTGATCCTTTTATTCATCCATTTTATTAATTAATCAGCCCATACATACGCAGGATATCACCTTTTCAGACTTAGCAACTATGAATCTATAAAGGAGCTAAAACTGTTACTTACTTGATCTAAGTATTCCACCAACTTGAAACTTTAATATTCAATGTTTCTTCTTCCCCTTTTCCAGCCTTCACCTTCACAGAACAAGGAAGGAGTTTTCCTTCAAGATTTTAATTTCCAAAAATGAGATTAGAAGAAGGTGGAATAAATATTCAAAATCCTTACCCTTCCTCTGGGACATGTTGTTTGGCTCTCTCCTTATGTCTTCTTCTCAATCTTTGATTACTTTCTTCTCTTCTTCTCAATGAGTCCGACCACCACAAAAAGAAAGAGTTGTGTAATACCCTAAAATCTGACTTATGATAAATATCCCCTATTGGAAATAGGTGAATATGAGGTCTCAAAACCTTGAGATATAATTATCTTATTTTCTAGGGAAATTTCTATTGAAATTGGAGTGAATAAAGAGCTAAAAATCCCTAAGTGAGATTATGGGCCATAAAATGCCCTGAAAATATTATGATAAATCCCAATAGGCAACAAAATATTTATTAAAAATAGGAAAGTATGTTGTCTCTAATTTAGATAATTTTTGGGATTATTTTCCCTTGAAAATAATGAGGCGAAATTAAATATTATTTTGGGGATCATAAGTGACCCCATGATTTTTAATATTTTACATGGGACATAAAATACCGATGTCAGTAAAATAGTTGTGAGAAAATGATTAATACTAACTAAGAAAATTATCAACAATTAGTAAGTGATTAAATAAATAATTAATGGCTAATTATTTATGCATGAAGCAAGGGAATATCCAAGTTAAATTATGTAAAACCCTTTTAATTAGTGGTTTATGGCTAAAATTAGCATAAAAGATATTTGCTAATTAATTAGAAAATATTAAAAAAAATGTATGAGATTAAGTACATGAAAATCCTAAATCCTAAAAGATTACTAATCATAGGATTAATGCCCTAATTAAGCTTTCTAATTAAATTAGACAAATTAAACAATGGTCAATGGTTAGGATTTAATTTAATAAAGCAAGATCAAAGGTCTACAATTATTCTTGTAATTTTAAAAGCCTAAATCCATGTAATTAAGAATAGACCAATGGGAGAATTTTGGATAAATTAAATATAAGATAAATAAAATAAAATATTTATTAATTAAAAAATAAATAAAAATGAAAAATAGAGGGAGTTGGCCGAAATATTTGACCTTTGGGGATGAAAATATTTTGCAAAATAATATCATGATATTATTGAATAAAATAATAATATAAAATGAGATATTTTGTAAAAAGCAAATAGGATAAATGAGAACCGATAGAAATTAAATCCTATCTAGAAAACCATTAACTAGGTTTCTAAGATCAGGACATATTATAAACAAGTGTTTTTTTATCTCGGAGTGGGTTATCTCCGAAGTCATTTCCGTAACCGGCGGAATGATTAAGAGATAAGACAAAAAAGATATTTTGTGAATAAGAGCAGATAAGACAAATGAGAATCAATGGAAAATAAATCATAACTTGAAATCCTTGGATTAAGTGGTAAACATCTGGACATATTATGAATCAGTGGATTTTTGTCCCGAAGTTGATGTTAGCCGAAGTCATTTCCGTCACCGACGGTGTTTACCCTGAAGTGGTCAGCAGGTTAGGAAATACCCTTAATGGGATCAAAAATTTAGTTAACCCAAATATTTCTAAAGAGGAAGATTAGACCTTCAGGGCTATGTTGTTGGATTTTTGAGATTTTGTAAGATTACGCGATTAGAAAACCGAACAGGGGACCTTATCGGATGAATCCATAAAGCAAAGGAGATGACATCACCTTGGTGACATAGGATGACATGGGGCGACGGTTTGTGTGGTAGAAAAGAAGGGAAAATGAGTGATTCTCAAGAAGCCACATTTTCATCTTCTTAACCGTTGATGCAAAAGAAGATCCATGTAGTTTGCCTATAAATAGACCCCTTCACTTCTCTTCATTCTTCACCAATTCACAAACAATCCTAGAGAGAAGTTAGAGAGAGAAGCTCTGGAGAAGGAGTAGGAAGTTCTTCAAGGGTAAGTTCTTCGGTTCTTAGTCTTTAGTTCGGTAGTTCTTGAAGTTCTAGGGTAGTTGTTGTTTTGATCTTTAATCTTCCAGTATATTGTAGATATCATATTTTAGGGTTAAATATGATATATATTTCAAAAATTATGATGGAGTTAGAGATGTGGCAAAATTTTGGAAGATTAGAGTCAAAGTAACGAAGTTCTGGCAAAATTTCGCCGATTAGTGAAGTCAGGGCTAAAATAGTAATTTGGTCAGGGGTAAAATAGTAATTTGGGACCAGAATGTCTGTTATGATATTGATTAGTAATAAATACGTTGTTGTCCTTATAGGATACCTGTGATTACGTTCTGACCAACGGTTGTACCGTATATCGTCAACGAAGGTACGTTCGCGTACTGTAACACTAACACTGATATTTATGGTATGCGTATATGTGGTATGAGTATTGTATGCAAATATGTGGTTGATGATCTGTTGTATGTTATGTGCTTTCGGGGTATATTCACTATGGGTGACACATCTGTAAGGGGACATCCGCTCCGTGCGGTGCATCTGCACTCGCTCCGTGCGGTATATCTACATTCGCTTCGTGCGATACGTTTGCATTCACTCTGTGCGGTACATCTGCATTGGTTGGGTACATCTGTTATGTTGTTTATGTTGTGAGTATTTGTATACGTGTGCTGTATGTGTAAATATGAGGTTAACCGTTACCTGGGGTCCGATGCATGGACCTCAGCTCTTAACATAGCGTCAGGGTTAGGAGGACCGAGGAGAGAGGAAAGCAGCACTCTTAGAGATCTGGCTGCAGACCATCTTTTGTTGCCACAGCGTGGGGATCGCCAGGGAGACACTTTTTGTCGTTATTTATTTTCAGAAACTCTTGGATCAATGTACCGCCAGTTGGTGTAATACCTTAAAATTTCACTTATGATAAGTAACATATTTTAGGAAAAAATAATACCTATTTTAAATAGGTGAATATATGGTCTCAAATATTGAGTTATAAATATCGTATTTCCTAAGGAAAAATCTTTTGAAATTAGGAAAATAATAATAATGTGCCAAAATTACTAAAATGCCATTGTGGTGCATAAAATGGCCTAAGAAGTTTATGAAAAATCTTAAGAGGCAGTAAAATAATTATTAAAATGTAGAGAGTATATTTTCTCTAATTTTGCTAATTTAATAAATTATAACCTTGGAAAAATAAAGAGGGAAAAATCAAAAAGTATTATAATGACCAAAATGCCCCGTGAATTTTAATATAATGCATAAGACATAAAATACTAATGTCAGTGCAATAGTTGTAAGGGAATGAGTTATTCTAATTAAGAAAATTATCAACAATTAATGGGTAATTAATTAAATAATTATTGGCTAATTATTTGGGCTTAAACAAAGGAAAATCCAAGGATAATTAGGTAAAACCCTATAATTAGTGGGTTATAGCTAAAATTAGCATAAAATATATTTGCTAATTAATTGGAAAATATTAAGAAAAATATATGAGATTAAGTAATTTTAAGCCTAAAAACATTTATGGACCAATAGGGAAATTTTGTAAAAAATTATATAAAATAATTATTAAATAAATATTTTATATAATATTAATTAATTAAATAAAATATAAAAAACAGAAAAAAAGAAAGGACCAAAAATATCAAGAGGATAGGATTTTGTAAATTTATGATTAAGACATTTGTAATATAATAATATTATAATTGTGAAAATCGAATAGGATAAATGACCACCGATAGAAATTAAATCCTATCTAGAAAACCATGAACAAGGTTTATAAAGTCAGAGTATATTATAAACAAGTGAATTTTTAGCTCGGAGTAGGTTACCTCCGAAGCTATTTCTGTAACCGAAAAGGGTCATACTAGACTGACTATAAATCTATCTGATGTTCAAAAAGCAAATCAGATAAATGAAAATCTATAGAAACCAAGCCATAACTTGAAATCCAAGAATGAGTTGATAAAAAACTGGACGTTTTATGAATCAGTGGATTTTTGTCCCGAAGATGATGTTACCCGAAGCGATTTCCGCAACCGAAGGCGGATATCCGAAAATCTTCAGCGAAATAGGAGAGGCCCTGAATGGGATCAAAAATTTAGTTGACCCAAGTATCTTGAAAGAGGAAGAAGAGATCTTCAGGGCTATGTTCCCGGAATTTTGAGATTTTCCAGGATTACGCGATTAGGACACCGAACGGGGAACGTTATCGGATAAAACTCCATAAAGCAAGTGATAATGCAGGCCATGACATCATTTCGTTGACTAAAGGGGAGGGGGGCAGGTCGGCCAAGAGGCCTTGTGTGGCCAAGAGAAGAGCTTCCAGAAACCCTGATTTCTGTGGTCCAGAATAAAGCAGAAAAGTGCGAATTTGCCGAAACCTCTATAAATAGCCAAGCCCTCTTCATAATTTTTTCACACCAAAACTTGCTTAGCATTTCGAAATCTTGGAGCAGAGGAAGGAGGAGGAGTCCGGGGAAATTTGTAGTGAAGCTCTGAGTAAGTTCTTCGGTCCTTAGTCTTAAGCTTTCGTAGTTCTTTCGGTAGTTAGGGTAGAAATGCTAGTTTAGTCTTTAATCTTCCAAATATGATTAGATATCATGTGTTAGGGGTATTTAAGGCACTCATTTCGAAAATCATGTTGGAATCGGAGTTATGACAAAATTTTGGAAGATTAGAGTTAAAATAGTGAAGCTCTGGCGAAATTTCGCCAATTAGGGCAACTAGGGGCAAAATGGTAATTTGTACCTAAAATGCCTGTTATGATGTTGGATATTGATAAACATGATTATTATCCTTATAGGATATTTGTGATCACCTACCGCTATCGAACCGCTGTCTGACGTGCCGCTGTCGGACGTTCCGCTATTTTCCGTCAAAAGTACAGTTTTCCGTCAAACGTACCGGAATACCGTCAACGAAGGTACGGACGCGTACTGTAACACTAATGCTAATGCTTGTGTATGCTTATATATGTTATGGATGGTTTCATAAAGCCATGAACGGGACTCTGTCCTGGATATGCACTGTGACTAAGGTAGACTTAGATCGCTACTTACAGCTTTACGGGTTATAGTCATAATAATACCGTTATGTTTTCTTAGCGCTGAGGACACGACTGTACATCATGGCACGGATGTTGCAAACCAGGGATAACTTTGCATGATAGTGTGTTGTTATCAATTGATCATACGATGTACTGTATGGATCTATGCTGTAATATTAGAAATATCTGTTGTACATATTGTTTATATAAGCATGAGGTTAACCGTTACCTGGGGTCCGATGGGTATTGGACCTCAGCTCTTAGCTTTAGGGTACAGAGACTCGAGGACGAAAGATAAGAATAAGCAGCACGTGGAGGACAATTAATATTTGAACAGATAATGTATTGTTCTTTATGAACAGGCGGCTACGTCACTGTTATTGTTGTACCAGTTACTCAACATTTGATCTGCTCTGATGCTCTACTCTGATATATGGAAAAAAAAAATTTATACTGCTTTTTGAAAATGCGATGTTACAGTTGGCATTTTGAATATAAGTATCAGTTACTCAATTGCTCCGATGCTCTACTCTGATGTTTTTAAATGATGTTTGATGAAAAAAAAATTATACTGCTTTTGAAGATGAGATGTTACAAGTTGAGTCCCTTAAATAAATGTCCAAGCTTGCCTCTGGATCTCCCCTCACTATTCTAGAGAAATCTAGGATTTTTCTTTTATATGTTTCCTTTGATCTCTTTCCCTCGGTCGGCGATTTGGGGGGCTCTTGAAAAAATTTCAGTTTCCTCTCACTCTCGGATATGTCCCGCGGCTTGGGTAGCATTTGAAAAAATTTATTGTAAGAGTGATCCATGCCTCAACCCAACGATACTCCCTCTCTCCTTCTTCAATTAATATTGTCCAATCCATCAATTCATTCTCTCTCTCTCTCTTTCGTCCGTCGATTTCAGAAAAGTGGGTAGTGGAACTTTTATTTATTTATTCCATTTTTGGTTCTCTCTTACGTTGGGAATTAGTGAAGATGTGGTGTGATTTATTTTTATTTATTTTCCCTTATCCGTACCAAGTGCATTTGTCCCCTCCTTACTTCATTAATACCTATTGTCCAATCAACCTTAGCTTATTCCTACTTCCTCCCACGTCCGGGTGCAGGGAAAATATAAGAGGAATTGAATATTGTTGTGTGGGTGTGTATATATATATATATATTTTTTTTCTTCTTCTTCATTTGTTCTTCCTTTCACGTACACAACTCCCCCTTCATTCCATTAATTTTGTGTTGTCTTATCCACCAGGTTTATACGTCATAAAAGCCTAGCTTTAGATTTATCACATACCTTTTTCCTTCCTACTCATCTGATGCCAAGAGAAATATGAGAGATGTTTTGTATTCCTTCCATCTTCAAATCACGTGCTCCACTACTTCCTTATTTAATAAAATATTGCATTGACTTTTCTATCACTCCCTTACTTTTCCCACGTCCAGCAAGAAATTTTGGAGAAAGATCATCATTTTCATTTTGGTTTTTTCTTTCTTTGAGCCTTTCTCACATGTCCAGCATATGGGAATTGTTGAAGAAATAATTTGTGTGCTCTTCTAATATCTTCTAGTACGCTTTCATTTCTTCTTAAGTCCTTATATTATACTATGACATGGTGTTATATTTTCCCTCCTTTTATTGGACGATAATTATGGATATAATGAGAAAAAATATATATTTAAATTAATTGACATTACTTATTTCAAATTATCCATAACCAAATTTAATAACCATATTTTTGAATAATTCCACCTTATTTTCCAATAATTAATTTATCCTGTTGGAAAATTAATACCGTTGACTAATACTTGGTGACAAATTCTTGTATTCCCTAAATTAATTTACATAAAAATTGGGATGTTACATTTCTCTCCCCGTAAAAATAAATTTTGTCCTCGAAATTTGCTTATACGTTTATCATGCTTGTAAACATAAATTTTGGATACCACTTCTTCATGTCTTCAACTTTCTCCCGTCGCTTCCCTGGGATGTAATCTTTTCCAGACCACCTTCACAGAAGGAATTCTTTTGTGCCTGAGCTGCTTCTCCTGATAATCAATAATCCACTCTAGCTCTACTGCAAAAGTATGATCCTCCTGTACATCTACGTCTTCATATTCCAGAACATGATCCGGGTCTGGTTGATACTTCCTCAATTGAGAGACATGAAAAATATCATGTAGCTTACTCAAATTAGGTGGCAATGCCAACTGATAAGCCACTGGTCCTCGCTTCGCCAATATTTCGAAAGGACTGATATATCGAGGACTTAACTTTTTACGTTTTATGGCTCTTCCCACTGATCGAACCATATTTTTATATGACTTTTCATAATTAAATTGGGATTCTTAATGCATTTTCTGGGACATTATTGCATAATTAAACACTAATTTGAGTTAGTGACATTTGTATTGAATTAAGTGAAATTAGGGGCAAAATGGTCATAATTTATTAATTATTCATGCAAATGATTTCTTGGACTCTTGATGCTACATTGTGTTTAATCTTGCATTGTAGGTGTTTAAGAAGAAAATGGGATCTTTGAGGACCGAATTAATGTCAGAGAAGACCCTAAATCGCTGTCAGAAAAGGCCCAAAATCAGAGATATTGACAGAGACGGCCCAAACATTGCTGACAGAAAGGGCCCAAAATCGAATGAATTGACAGAGAGGGCCCAAAGTGAAGCTGTGCGTTTTTTGTTTTTTCTTGACAGAACCCAGCGTTTTTTTGGACAGCTGAGGATTGATTAATTAGGTCAGAACAGAGAGAACCAGGGAGAAGAAAACCAGCGCCGCGAAGAGACCTTCTGCTTCTTCTTTCCGGCTTCAACTTCTTCCCCCACTCTCTCATCACCATTCCTCCACCGCCGGCGACCTCCGCCGTCCACCTTCACCGTCAGCCGTGGGGAACGAACAGAAAACAAGAACGAACCAGAGAGAGACGCGCAAGAGAACGAGAGAGGAATCGGAGGAGGACAAACCACATCTCTCCACTACCATTCCTCCTCCGGTCACACCGCCGCTGACCACCGTCCTCCTCCGTCGTCATCCACTGGAGCAGCACCGCGGAAGAAGAAACAGAACGAGAGAGAGCCGCGAGCTGAACGAGAACCATCGGACCTTCTTCTTCTTCTTTCTCTCTCGACCTCCAGCATCACAAACCACCATCTCCATCGGTCCTTCTCTGTTTTGCAACTTTCCGGCGAGTTCTTGAATTTTCCGGCGAGTTCCTGAATTTTCCGGCGAGTTTTTCCAGATTCCGGCGAGTTCCTATGTGTGGCTGATTCAATTCTTGGAGATGGAAATTGACTGGAGTTTCAGAGCTAATTTAGGGGAGTATTTTGTTCAATCTATTTGTCCAGATTTATATATTTAGATTGCCTAGTTTTAGGAATTATTGTGTATAAATTCCTGGCCGAGATTAATGTTTATTGTCTTTGTTAGTTTGACAATTGTGATTGGATTGAATTTTGTAGCTTGTTGGATTTAGATATATGTATTTCCTTATTGATTCAATGATATTGTGTTGTCTACGTGGTATTGTTAGATAATATGATTGAATTGGATTAATTGAGTGGCGTGGTATCGCATTCATATGAAGAGGAACCAAGTTGCATTAATTTAATCCTAATCACACACTAAGTGGTTTTAAACAATATCTCAAGAAATAGTAATTTGCTACGGTAGTAGGAGCTACTATTAATTGGGAATATTGGACTCAAGTGGTATCTTGAGATTTTTCATCTAGACTTAGTGAAAATTTACTCCTATGTTTAAATGAACTATGATAGTCATATTCAATTTCCAAGAGCATTCACATCCATTTTCATACTCCATTCCATTTTATAAAGAAAATACAAAAAATAGTAGTTTAGCATTTAATTTAATTTGCATTCTAATTTTAGTTCTTCAATTCAAAAATCCAAAACTATTTTTCCCCTTGTTTTAATTGCATTTGCATGTCATTTAGATTACTTAGGATTCAATAAAAGGCTCCTCGAGAGAGAAAACGATCCTAGGTTTGCCTATACGCAATCCTTGGTTTATTTTTGATTGTGGACCCCAAGGCTAAAGACGAAAAAGGGCTTCATCAAATGGCGCCGTTGCCGGGGAGCTAAGTAATTGGCTCCCTAGGTAATCTAATTGTCAAATTCACTTTTGACAAGGGGTTTCTCGTGTGAAGCTTATTAGGTTTGCATTTTCTTGATTTTTCATTGCATATAGTTTAGGATTTTTGCATTTAGGTAGTTTACATAGCATTCATTACATTCTTGTATTGTCTTGACTTGGTAGCTTCTGTGTGGTGTGTTTGCATTAAATTTGATATGATGTTGAGCTTAATTGTTTGAATTCACCATGTCTCCAAGTTGATTCCTAGATACTTGCATCTTTTCATTTTGATTTTGATTTTTTTTTCTTAGTTAGATAGATATTTGTAATTCATTTGGGAATTAACTGAATTGAACTTTCATGGCTTGGTTTAATGGTAATCACGATTCACCCTTTCAATCCCACTCTTTTGTAGGAGATTCGACCGGAAGGGAAGAATCTATCTCTCAAAGCATCGATTCCATGCTACAAACAATACGGGCTCTTCAAGCTAACTTGGGAATTCAAGATAAGAGTCCAATTGGTCAAGAATGTCATGGTCCATTCCACCACCCATACCATGAACCTTATCACCAACCTTCATTTCAACCAAATCACTCACCACAACTACCCTATAGATCATACCATGAGCCTTCTCCACCACCATACAACCCATATTATGAGCCTTCTCATAATCCTCTACCATACAACCAGATGCCATACCATGAACCTCTTCCTTCATTCCATACCACTTCCCGACCATGTCATCCATCTTATGAATCCCCATATCCATTTGAGCCACCTTATGGACCCCATTCTCAACCTTGTGTGCCAAACCAAGAACCTACCACTAGTGAAGTCTTTAGAAAATTGCAAAATCAAGTGACTCAAACGGTAGACGAGGAGCGGTCATACAAGGCCAACTTTGACCATCAAATGGACTCTATAATGAGTCGAATGGAACATCAAGAGAAAGAGAATGAGAGAATGGAAAAGGAAATTGAGCGTCTCACTCAGCAATCACAAGTGTTGAAGACTAATTTCCAAGAAAACCCTCTTCCCATGTTCACACATACACAAGAAGCGGAGCAATTGAAGAAAGAAAATGAGGAGTTGGAGAAAGGAATGGAGTGGCCTACACAAGAGCCTTCTATGTGTCATACTCCACAAGAGGCTTGCTCATCACATACACGTCCACATGAGCCACCCACTCCACCATGCCACGAACATTCATCCCAACCCTCTACTCTTCAACCTTCTGAACTTGATGTCTTCCTCGCCTTGCCATATATGGATGCTCAAACCCTTGCCCTAAGAAGAATGTATGACGAACTAAAGGTTCGACATCTACATTTATTCAATCTCAAAGAGGTACTTCCTCGTGAATTCTCTGAGGAAATAGAAGAGGAAATGGAGGACATTGAAAAATTCAACAAGGCATTTGTTCACCATGTGCTATGGATTAAAACCGAAGGAGAAGAAGGAGCTCCATGGTCATGTACCTCCAATGATGATGGGAAAACCGAAGAGCAACACCTAAATGTCACTTCACAAGTGGAAGTTTCCAATCCTTCGGTACCTATTCCCACACAAGCACAAGAAGTGAAGCAAGTACAACAGAGCATTGAAGAGTCTTCTCCACCATTTGGTAATGACCCTATCCTAATAGAAGTAGACTCTCCTACTACTTTAACTAATGAAGCAATTCATTATTTGAGTGATAATGAGGTGGATGAGGAAATCATTGTTGAATCCCTTCCAATGTTTGAAAATGTAATTGCTCAACCCATTAGTTCTAGTAGTAGCGATTCAATTGTACTTGTTGATGAGTGTGCTCCTACTTCTTTATGTGATGCTTGGTTGTTGAAAATGCCTCTCTTCATAGTACTAGGGATGATTGTGAAAAATTGAATGAAATATTTTCATGCTCTTGTGCTGAAGATCGAATATGTGTAGACTGTTATCATGAAAAATGCCACTTGCTTGTTGAGTTTCGAAAGAAAGCATTTAGTGAAGTGGTTGATTCTACCATTGATCATAATGCACCCCCTTATACTATTGATGATAGCATGCATGACAATTGTGAACATGTTGACTCTTGCATGGATGATAATGTGGTTGATTTAAGTGAAAAAGATCATAGCCTAGAATGCCAATTACATGAAATTCCCATTGGATTACTTCCCTGTAGCCTTGTTGGTGACAAAGATTCTGAAATTTTGATTAATAAAATTTTGGATGTTGATGAATCTTTCCAACAAGTGCTTTCTTGTGACTTACCACCTGACTTAGAAAAGAAAAATAATTGTTTTGAATCTTTAAAAGCTCCAGGTGGTGATGATTTGAAAAATTCTCTTCCTTCTTCCACTCTTTTGCCTTCCATCTCTTGTGATTGTAATGATGATGTGGTGTGCCCCAACACTAAGTTGGATTCCGCACCTTCCGTTTTGCAAGCACAAGAGAATTTTCAGAATATAACTGTTTGTATGACTCCTACTGATGGGAGTAGCATTGATTTCCTTGGATGTGATAGTTACTTGGAAAGTTTGATTCCCAAAGTATCTTTAATTCATTTGAAATCTCTCCATGTTTCTATTTTTGGATGGGATATTGCTAGTTGCTTGTCTTCTTTACAGGCACATTCTTGGAAAGGTCCTCGGTGGCACCAACATCCACCGTACATTCTTAGACCTCTTCCAATTGATGCTGAACCACCTCCACCAAGGAATTTCAATGTGGGAGAAGATTTTTTTAAAGACAAATGCATGATTCTCATCTGGGATGAGAACTTCTCCTTCAAACGACTCAAGATTCTCTAACACAGGTTGTCTCTTTCCTCACTTATTTTCTTCCTAATTCCTATGATTATTTGGGCTTAATTGTTGTATGAGGAAGATAAGTGTGGGGGAGGGACACAATCCAGTAGAAAAAAGTAGAAATAATTTAGTTTAGTAAGCAGAATAAGCACCCCTATGTATGCTTTGCATTTTGTTGGCCACTACCCTACTTAATTACCATTGTGCCTCTTCACTCTAATTTTCTCTGTTATTATAACTTGTTTCTTGTCTCTTCTCTTTTTTATGATGTTGATGTGTTGTGCTTCAATTGCAATTGGACTTCACAACTTTCCACTTCATGTAGGAACAAGTTAGAATAATAGAATTGCTTTACAAACATTGAGGACAATGTGTTGATTAAGTGTGGGGGAGGGAAATACATTTTGAGTCTCAATTAAATGATTGTTTTTAAATGAGAAAATGCCTAAAACTAGAAAAAAAAAATTCTTTGAGCTTTCATGAAATCTAGTGTTTAGGCAACTTTATCAAACCATGTTTTGTTTTTCAAATGAATGGGAAGAGAAATGAACCCACAATTGGATTTTTGCTTACTCCTCATTTTGAAAAAAAGGGTTTATAAATCATTAGTGCATTTAAAAGTTGAGCATGATTATAACTGATTGCAATGTTTTGATTGGTTGTGTTTGTAAGGTTAGCACTTGGAATAGTTAAGTAGATGATTTGTGGTTAACTTACTATGCAATTGATTATGTTGAAGTGAGCAATGGAGAAAAACCTTGTTGGAAGGATATTTGAGCCTTAAATTCTTTTCATGTGTGCATGTTCACTTAGTTTTTCACCTTCTAGAACTTGTTTCAACTCTTTTTCGAAACGGTATTTGTGTTATTGTGATGAAAATAAAAGAGGCATTCAATTCTAAACCATTTTCACCCAAACACAAACCTACATTCATGTACCCTTTGCTTTCCCCTTTGAGCCTTTCCTATGTTATATGCATGTCATTACTCATAGTGTTCATAGTATTCTAAAAATCAAAAGAGAATTGCCAATAAAAATTTGAAATGCCATGTGTTTTGAAAAAAATAAAAAAGAAGAAGTGAGTATAGTTTGAAAAAAAGAAAAAAAAAAGAAAAAAAAAGAAAGAAAGAAAGAAAGGTATAAAAAAAAAAATAAATAAATAAATGAAGAAGGCATTTGTTCATGAATTTTCAAGAGAATTGGCAAAAGATTGTAAAGTTATTTAGATGCTATGAACTTGGTTATTAACTGTGACTTGCATATAAACTATTTTCTTTCTTCTCATTAATTCATTCCATTTAGCCTTCATCCATCATTACAAGCCCTTAAGTCCTCTTGATTCATTACATTAATTGCCATTAATAGTGGAGATGCTAGAGTTGTTACAAGCTTATGGTAAGGTGTTGATTAAGTGAACTAGAGTGAAATTATTCCAATGAGGTGAGATGAGTGAAACACTAATACCTTGAGAGTTCTGCTGTGCTTCATTTTAATACTTTGGATTGTATGGTTAGCTAATTTCTTTACATCGCTTGATTAACACTGGTGTTGGCTTGAAGAATTTGATTAATTAATCCATTGCTTTCTAATTATGAAATTGCTCATATTTCAAATGCATTAGTGTTTTAAACTTGGAATTTTGTACTTAATTGCTTTTGTTCAGGAGTACAAAAGTCTAAGTGTGGGGGAATTGATCGAACCATATTTTTATATGACTTTTCATAATTAAATTGGGATTCTTAATGCATTTTCTGAGACATTATTGCATAATTAAACACTAATTTGAGTTAGTGACATTTGTATTGAATTAAGTGAAATTAGGGGCAAAATGGTCATAATTTATTAATTATTCATGCAAATGATTTCTTGGACTCTTGATGCTACATTGTGTTTAATATTGCATTGTAGGTGTTTAAGAAGAAAATGGGATCTTTGAGGACCAGAATTAATGTCAGAGAAGACCCTAAATCGCTGTCAGAAAAGGCCCAAAATCAGAGATATTGACAGAGACGGCCCAAACATTGCTGACAGAAAGGGCCCAAAATCGAATGAATTGACAGAGAGGGCCCAAAGTGAAGCTGTGCGTTTTTTGTTTTTTCTTGACAGAACCCAGCGTTTTTTTGGACAGCTGAGGATTGATTAATTAGGTCAGAACAGAGAGAACCAGGGAGAAGAAAACCAGCGCCGCGAAGAGACCTTCTGCTTCTTCTTTCCGGCTTCAACTTCTTCCCCCACTCTCTCATCACCATTCCTCCTTGGTCGCCGGCGATCTTCGTTCCCTTCACTGTCGCCGGCGACCTCCGCCGTCCACCTTCACCGTCAGCCGTGGGAACGAACAGAAAACAAGAACGAACCAGAGAGAGACGCGCAAGAGAACGAGAGAGGAATCGGAGGAGGACAAACCACATCTCTCCACCACCATTCCTCCTCCGGTCACACCGCCGCTGACCACCGTCCTCCTCCGTCGTCATCCACTGGAGCAGCACCGCGGAAGAAGAAACAGAACGAGAGAGAGCCGCGAGCTGAACGAGAACCATCGGACCTTCTTCTTCTTCTTTCTCTCTCGACCTCCAGCATCACAAACCACCATCTCCATCGGTCCTTCTCTGTTTTGCAACTTTCCGGCGAGTTCTTGAATTTTCCGGCGAGTTCCTGAATTTTCCGGCGACTTTTCCAGATTCCGGCGAGTTCCTATGTGTGGCTGATTCAATTCTTGGAGATGGAAATTGACTGGAGTTTCAGAGCTAATTTAGGGGAGTATTTTGTTCAATCTATTTGTCTAGATTTATATATTTAGATTGCCTAGTTTTAGGAATTATTGTGTATAAATTCAGGCCCGAGATTAATGTTTATTGTCTTTGTTAGTTTGACAATTGTGATTGGATTGAATTTTGTAGCTTGTTGGATTTAGATATATGTATTTCCTTATTGATTCAATGATATTGTGTTGTCTACGTGGTATTGTTAGATAATATGATTGAATTGGATTAATTGAGTGGCGTGGTATCGCATTCATATGAAGAGGAACCAAGTTGCATTAATTTAATCCTAATCACACACTAAGTGGTTTTAAACAATATCTCAAGAAATAGTAGTTTGCTACGGTAGTAGGAGCTACTATTAATTGGGAATATTGGACTCAAGTGGTATCTTGGGATTTTTCATCTAGACTTAGTGAAAATTTACTCCTATGTTTAAATGAACTATGATAGTCATATTCAATTTCCAAGAGCATTCACATCCATTTTCATACTCCATTCCATTTTATAAAGAGAATACAAAAAATAGTAGTTTAGCATTTAATTTAATTTGCATTCTAATTTTAGTTCTTCAATTCAAAAATCCAAAACTATTTTTCCCCTTGTTTTAATTGCATTTGCATGTCATTTAAATTACTTAGGATTCAATAAAAGGCTCCTCGAGAGAGAAAACGATCCTAGGTTTGCCTATACGCAATCCTTGGTTTATTTTTGATTGTGGACCCCAAGGCTAAAGACGAAAAAGGGCTTCATCACCCACTCCGGCAACCGGAGATATCTGCAAAATACGTGATCACCCATATTAAATTCTAGAGATCTCCTTCTCTTATCTGCATAACTCTTTTTGTCAGCTTTGAGCCGCAAGGAGCCTCTTCTTAATTAGGTTGATCTGTCCGGAAGTTTCATGAACAATCTCATGTCCGAATAGCTTCCGTTCAAATTACTCTATCCAACAGAGAGGTGATCGGCATTTTTGTCTGTATAAAGCTTCATAGGGTGCCATCTGTATACTAGCATGCTTGCTATTGTTTAGGCAAATTCAGCTAAAGGTAAATGTTGATCCCATTTTCCTTTGAAATCTAGGACACAAGCTTGCAACATATCTTCCAGTGTCTGGATTGTCCTCTCTAATTGCCCATTTATTTGTTGATGATAGGCAGTACTAAATCTTAGCTTCGTCCCAATGCTTGATGTAAAGCTTGCCAGAATCGAGAGGTAAACAGAGGATCTCTATCAAAGATAATACTCTTCGGTGTACCGTGAAGTTTGATTATTTCACGAATACAAATCTCTGCCAGCTTCTCGGGAGAGTAATTCACACTGATAGGAAGAAAATAAGCAGACTTAGTGAGTCGATCAACAATTACCCAAATTGCATCCAAATGTCTGATCTTGGGTAAACCCACTACCAGATCCATGGTTACATTCTCCCATTTCCATTCGGGAACCTCCAGTCCCTTCAAGAGTCCTCCTGGTCGTTGATGTTCAATCTTAACCTTCTGACAAGTCAAACATCTAGTCACATACTAAGTTATTTTCCCTATTTGTTTTCTGGGGCTGTGCATGGTCACCCTGCAAGCATTACCTTCATACACCTTTTCTCTTCTTCTTCTTCTTCTTCTCTCTTTTTTTTTTATCTTGTACGCAGGTGTAGTACTTAATCATATAGGACCAACTATCTATCTTCACAGCGCTTGATTACATAAATTTTACTGACTAATTCGTTTTACCACTTGACTTATCATATTGTGGCCCTCTGGTTCATTCTATTACCACTGCATTGAATATTTAAGCTTTACTGCCTAGGAATTCCTTGCCAATATATAGGCATCTCAACTATCACCTGGTACAGATTGAATATTCTGCTAGTCTCATAGCATTCTCTGGACATGCTAGTCCAAAATCATCAAGCCAATCAGTATTCCACACAGTGCTAAGCATCACATGTCTTACCGCCCAGGGACACAACCCTGTGTAAACTTACATATCGGGTCTTACTGCCTCAAGCCTCTGCTCATCTATTTCGTTTGAGCTCCCTCAATTTTAAGCTCTCGAACCATTTTCCTCTTGCTTAGCACGGTAACTGGCAAATACAGTCTGATTTAACCAATTCAGATTTGTAGACCATTCTATCAGTTCTGTTCCGGTGTTAATACTGTCACCAACTGCACCGCTTTTCGTTTCTCTATGTTGTCTCATTTTCAACATTTTAAATTTTCAACTTGTCAAAAATTTCTTGTGGTCGCAGTACATTTTCATAATTACACAAAACAGTATTTTCACATTTTCAAGAAAAATACATTCACTACTAGCTCAGATTCGAAAACACATTTCCCGTCGGTTTAGTTCTCAAAGGGGATAATTCATTTCACAAAATTTAACATTCGAAAGCTCTCGCCACCACTTCATCCTTTCGGTACAGTGTCATATCCCAATCCTTTCATACACAAACCACCGAAGTGGCAACACACTTGTCAGCCAATGTGGGAGAGTTTCCATCCATAAGGGAGACCCAAAGTCCGCACTGGCACATAAAATAACAGGCCACCCACTGGAGTCCCATACCAGGACAAAGGACCATTGTCCAGGAGCCCTGCTCCAAACGCCTGCGTGAGTGCCGGCCAGACAAGGCAAATCATGTGCCCCTACAAGGCGGAACTAATCAGATTGGGTGCA
Organism: Acacia pycnantha; assembly: GCA_025563575.1. Classification (NCBI taxonomy): domain Eukaryota; kingdom Viridiplantae; phylum Streptophyta; class Magnoliopsida; order Fabales; family Fabaceae; genus Acacia; species Acacia pycnantha. Next base: position 2,168,347 of record JAMWYP010000098.1, on the reverse strand, counting down.
TACATTGCTGGTGTGAGTATCAGTTTCTCAAAACTAATCCCCTCAAAATAACTTTCAACAATGGCCAACGATCTCAAAACAATTTTTTTAAAAAAAATTTGGCAAGATCCAGCAAACTGAGTATGTCTACAACAGTTTCTGGCATCTTCCTGCTCTGTACTGCTTCCACTACAAACATAGTTCAACATGATTCACAATTCAATTTCAAAACCGGGTTCCACAAGGACCCTATCTATGAGACGACAGTGTTCAAAAACAACTATTTCAAATTGGTTTCAAATTCCATAGGAAACATTTCATTCAAAAATTCAGTTCAAAAAATTCAATTTAAAAAAAAGTCACAATATGGCAGGTGCATTGGAAATTTCAGAATTCAATTTTCACATGTACCAGGAACCAAACAGTTGATATAGAGGGTCATTAACTCCAAATACATCTCAGGTTCTAACTCTTGTAACTCGAGTCATTTATATGACACACAATCAATTTCATTTCATTTGTCTGATCATTCCAAAAATAATTCCTGTAACTTTTAGACTTACACTCTTTTCGGCACTTTGCCCGATATTCATGGTCTAATAATTGTGGGCTTCTGTCGGCCTGTGAACATTCCAGTCACATAGGACTTAGGGCCTCTCATTAAGCATATATCAAACTTGTTGACCTGAAGTCATACCAATTTCATAAGTCTCATTGAAAACATATCAACCCAAAAGTCATATTAATCCAGTAAGTCTCCTTATCGACTGTATAATCATACCTCAATTTCATTCCAATAATAATACACATAGCATTGGAGCACCTATGGCAATACATTATTTCATATAAACCTCATCTGGGATTGTTCTAATTATGGACTTCCAATAATAATTCAGCTCCAGGCATAGTCACAATTCCAACCTTCCCTATCGGGTATTCACCCCATATTTTCCAAGGAAACCACTAGCCATAATCATATCTACAGCTATTGGTCCTAATCATGAGATCATAACCTGAGACTACTGGGGTTCTAGCTATCATTCAGTTCCATCAAAACACTAATTCTCAATCATACACTCTCAAGGAATATTCTACATTCAGAATATTTCCCTATGCTAATACATCAACTAACAACCTCAAAATACCCTATATCATATAGGTACTATCCTCAAACATACATCAAATAACAACATCAATCAATATTATCAAGGTGTTTATTCTTAATCATTCTTTCTAAGGGAATACCATAAGATTAAAGTCATTCCCTAGCAGCTAGTAAGCTTGAAATACCTCATGCATATTGATATTATACTCTAGTGCCTCAACGTATTTAGATCCATCATATGCCTAAAGAATAACATATTATCAAATTAGATTGTTAGGTTCATCAACCTAATTCTAAAACCTCAACCATACCCAACATGCTACGATTATCAGGATTCATAGCCTACTACATTTAGACACTATCCTCAAATATCCCCAAATCAATAATTATCATATCCACAATCCAACTCCTAGAACCTTAACATTAATTGGGCTAAAAGATCATATTGCCTCAACAACACCATATATACAAACTATGATCATAATTCACATTCCTAATCTAAACCTCGAAATATTCAAGTAACGTCAACACTACGCACAAGATTCTAATTCCCTTTCAGACCTCAAGATCAGAGGGTATATTCTAACACTATTCTTCTACCTCAAGGTCAATCATCAATCCTCAATCATACCCAAACAAACATGCTGACAATTCAACATCAACCAATATTCATCGGGTTCCTATTCTCAAGTACTAGAACCTTAATACAACCTTAATCACATTTTGATTTAAGCCTTATTTCAGCCTAGATCAGATTCAAGCCTAGCTTCAATCATTACCATATTCAATCTAACATCCTCATAGCATTTCTAAGCATTATCATATGTCATACCTCAAGACGCTCAGGCCTCAAATCAAAGGATTTCAAATTCCTATGATACTTCCTAAGAGATCACCTATCTCAAGAATTTCTTCCGCCTAAGCACATTGAATCTTAAAGTCTTGATAGGATTTTGGGATCTAAATCATATCCTGACTAAGTCATCAAAAGCCCTAGTATTAGCAATAAAATCTTCCTTATGTGCCATCAACAGTGAAATTGGTTGCCAAGTTGTAGTCAATAATCTCATAAATCCTACTTACCCAAAACGGTGTCCTAGGCAGGTGCTATAAGATAGTATTTCTCCAGTACTCAAAAGGAAAGACTAAATCTCTGGTGCCCTTCTGAGTATGTAACTCATTTACCCTAGTTAGAAAGCGAAGATAATGATCTAATACCATGGGGGCGTCAATACTTGCCACTACAAACTCAGTTCAGATCGCATCCTCTAACCTCTCATTAGGATGCATATTATACCTATAATGAGATCGGTAGGGACCAAGCTTAGGACGACCTCTTGACTCTACCTCTTCCTCCTTCTCTAATATCATAGAATGCCTCAGAAAAACCCATGGTTGTTTCGTATCTCCTATTGATGATCTGTTTGTTGGAAATTATGCCCTAGGGGCAAGTCATTGTACTTATCAACGATCCCCATATGAATTGGGTAGTCGCAATGTCTTGCTAGAGGCCACTTGCGACTTGTGGTACAGTATTTGGCCATTACGCCAATCTCATGGGCCTGGCCTACGGTCGCACACAAGAATGGCCCAACACGAGCAAGAGTGTCCAGATTCATTGAATCTTAAATATGTTTAAGATTTAATGAATACTTATTTAATCTAGGATGTATGTGTATATATATATAAATATATTAAATTCGAAAATAATAATGATATTATTTATTGACAATAATATTATTATATATAGTATTTAATTTATTTGATAAATTAAATAACTATAATAAATTGAGATATTGTATCTCAGATTTAATTTTCGAATAAAGATATTGCATATCGATTTAATTTGAGCGAGATATCGGATCTCATTTTAAATTAAATGTAATGATATCATATCTTGATTTAATATATATTAAATTCGAAAATAATAATGATATTATTTATTGGTAATAATATTATTATATATAGTATTTAATTTATTTGATAAATTAAATAACTATAATAAATTGAGATATTGTATCTGGTTTATTTTTCGAATAAAGATATTGCATATCGATTTAATTTGAAGCGAGATATCGGATCTCATTTTAAATTAAAATGATATCATATCTTGATTTAATTTATAAATATAAATTAAATCTAAAGGCTTTTTAATTTTGGATTAAATAAATAGATTAGATTAGATCTATCAGATAGATTTAATTAATATATTTTTTAATCCAAATTCAAAAATTGGTTTTGAATAAAATACGCCTACTAGGTTTAGAAAAACCTACGGGACATTTGGTCGAGCGTATTAGAAAGCCGCGAGAAACCCTAGATAGAAAAAGATAGAGACGCAATGTAATACCCCGAAATTTGAATTAGGGAATTTAAGGGCCAAAGTGCCAAAATGACGAAAATGCCCCTAAGGGACATAAATGACTTAGAAAAATTATGGAAAATACCCTTGTAAATTATAAAATAATGCATGAGGCATGGAAATTCTAATGTTAAGGCAAAAGTTTGAAGATAAAGGAGTGTCTTAATTAAGAAAATTATCAACAAGTGATAATAAAGTAATTAAGTAATATTGAGCTAATTACTTAAGCTTTGAGCAAAGAAAATTATGAAATAATCATGTAAAGCTCAAAAATTAGTGGAAAATGGTTTGAAATTAGTAAAAATATGTTTACTAATTAATTGGAAATTTTGGAGAAAAATAGTTGAGTTTAGGTATTTTTGAGCCTAAATACAAGTTTGGACCAATAGGAAAATTTTGTAAAAAATTATGTGAAAATAATTATTTAATTAATTAAATAATTAATTAAATAATTAAAAAAAAAAACGAAAATAAAGGGCAGAAAAAAAAAATGAAAAGGAAAAAGAGAAAAAAAAATAAATATATATGTATATAAAAATGCAAGTTGCTATTATAATATGTTATAATTAATTAAAGTGAAAAATGGTGAATAGTAAAATGGGAATTAGGAAACGGATCCTATCTGGGAGATCTAGGAATGGGATTTCCAAAGTCGTGGTAAAATATTGATCGGTGGGATTTTATCTTCCGTTAAACTCTTGCGGAAGTTAATTCTGAAGCCGTTTGTGCTTTTTCCTAATAAGACGAAATAGGGAAATTCTGAGAAAAGGCCAGATAGCCAAGAGGACGAAAAGGTTATGTTGTGACATTTGGAAAAGAATTGGGAATTTTCATGAACATATTTGGATTCAAGTGAATTTTTCGAAGAGATGGGTGTTTCCGAAAACAAGTTTCGACACTGGACGCGTTTGGACACGTTTTTCGAGAAAGACTCAACTGGACTGTTGGAGCCCTATATGGAATCAAAATATAGGTTAACTTGGACATTTCTACTAAGTGAGAATATGTTTTCAAAGTTGTAAATCCAGATTTTGAGATTTCTCCAAATTACGCGAATCGAATACCGATCGGAAATTCATCCGGGTAGCTTCTGGAAGGTGACACTTGGCCACCTCCCATTGGCCAAACCCTTGACTTTTGGGGCATGTTGAAGTCGGCCAAGGTGAGAAGAAAGAGTGAAAAACTTGTTGAAGAAGTTGTCTTGGACTGGTTCGAATCGTTTCTCATAAAGTTGATCCGACTGGCCGAAATCCTACAAACTTCAACTATAAATACCCCCTCCCTTGTGTTTTTCTCACAATTTGAGAGCTAAGGCCGGTTTTAGAGAGAGAAAGAAGAGAGAGGAGCTCTGGGAAATCAGAGCGAAGCTCTGGGTAAGTTTTCCAGCAGAGCTTTAAGCTTTCGTAGTTCTTTCAGTAGTTAGTAAAGCTAGAGTAGTCTTTATTTTTATGATTAGATATCATATGATAGGACTATTTTAGTCTTTATTTTCAAGAATCATAAATGCGTCGAAGTTCTGGCGAAATTTTGGGAAGAAAATAGCCTATGTAGCGGAAGCGCTGGCGAAATTCCGCCAAGTAGGGGTATAGGGGCAAAATGGTAATTTTTACCTAAAATGCCAGTTATAATGCCAAATCACTAATGAAAGTGATATTACTCCTATAGGACGTCGGAAATCCTAATCTGCCGCCGTTACGCCGCCGAAGTGCCGCTATTGGACGTTTTCACGTTTTCCGTGAAAACGATTTCACGGAAGTGCCGTCTACCGTCAACGGAGGTACGTTCGCGTCTTCGTAACACTAACTCGATGTTTATGGTATGCTTATATGTGGTGTGTGTGTATAGAGGTGTTATCTTGTTTGAGTGCATATAGTGGTTAGTGGATATGTTCGTATCGCTGGGTGCAATCTGTACGTATGCTGGGTGCAATCTATTCCAATGCTTTGAGTGCAATTTGTCTCATATGCTTTGGGTGCAATATTGTCTGCAAGCGGGGGCAATACATATGCATGGGTTGTGATAGAGTGATGTCAAAGTCTCGTTGTCCGTATACATAAACATGAGGTTAAACGTTACACGAGATCCGGTGCGGATCTCGGCCTCTTAACATAGTCAAGTTCGGGAGGACCGAGGACCCAGGAGAGAGGGAAGCACCTGCATAGAAAACCCGATGAAGACTTCTATTTCGTGGATCGGGCAGAGTCTTCCTTTTGATGTTGTCCTTTATTTCAAAAACTCTCGGTTATTGAACCGCTTTGTAATCGACCAAATACACTACTGTTGGCTTTTTGAATCTATATATCAGTTACTCTTCCGCTCAAATGCTCTACTCTGATGATTTTCAAATGATGTTTGTTTGAAAAAAAAAATAAAATTATACTGCTTGTGAAAAGTCGGGATGTTACACGCACAGTTCAGAGGCGCTAGCACGCCTCCGTTCGTGTTTCTGAAGGCTGTTCGTGTGGATACCGGTAGAGGAAGGCGATTCTAAAGAGTCGGCTTCTGTTGATCGAGAAGGTGGCCCACCAGTTCAAATTGTTATGCAAAGGTACGATTCGGAAATCCTAAACCTTGATTTAGACGCTATTGAGCGATCCGGCCTAAGGGATCCGTAATTTTTTTACTCCGCTGTGTGTACGGATCCCAACAGTGGCATCAGAGCCAGGTCAACCGTGCGTTTAAATTAGGTTTTACGCGTGTTTATATATATGATATATATGCTAAAACCGATCTTTGTATGCGTTTGAATTACAAAACTCGCGTTAGGGTTTCTACGGATAGGCATGGTGGATATTGCGGCTAGTTCTCCGAATTGTTCAGATCGTGCTTGTAGCCGATTCGCGTGGATTCAAACATTCGATCCGATGTCGATCAGTACGTTAGGGTTTGAAATTTTCGGGGAAAAAAACACGTTTTTTTTTGGAAATTATTTTCAAAAAACACGTTTTGGGAAATTATTTTCGAAAACATGAAGTTATTTTGATCATGTAGGGATCCCGGCTGATTGTCAGTAGCGCGAGATTTTAAATCATGAATATAAATTAGAGAATTTATATCATGATAACTTTAACCATAATATTTTATTGCATAACTGTATGAATTAAATATATGATGTGATTTAACTTGTTTGGGTATGGTGAACAATATGGCTCTAGAATTTACAAGTGTTGTATTTTTTTTTTTAAATATGGCATGCTATGTTGAAACGAGGTTTCTCATGAAGTATTTTTCTTTAATTTTATCTAGAGAAGTCCTCTCATTGGCTTGAGAGGATTCTAGGTTAGGTGAGCCATGTTGTGCCTTGATTATGTTTTGGATTTGATCATTGCATAATTAATTTAGAATTTTTAATTATGGTTTGATTTGATCACTCATAATTAATTTAGAATTTTAATTATGGTTTGATTAGATCACTCATAATTAATTTAGAATTTTAATTATGTTTTGATTAGATCACTCATAATTAATTTAGAATTTTTAATTATGGATTGATTAGATCACTCATAATTAATTTAGAATTTTAATTATGTTTTGATTAGATCACTCATAATTAATTTAGAATTTTAATTATGATTTGATTAGATCACTCATAATCAATTTAGAGTTTTAATTATGTTTTGATTAGATCACTCATAATTAATTTAGATATTATATGAGATACAATAGTGATTGCATTCATATAAGTATAATTAATAGGATTAATCTAATTATACCCTCTAAATAAAATCTTAAGTCATAATGCCACCAATAAATGAATACTTGTCAAAACCTAGATCGCCCATTTGTATGTTCCACCAAAGTGGATGCATCCGAGTTATCTTGGTGAGACAAGAGTGAGTAATGGTGATACTCAATATTCATTATTGTCCTGACTTAATTGAGATTATCAAAACGGTTTTGGATCTCAAGGCATTAGATGGGATTAAACATGACACGTCATATGATGATTGAATCCCATAAAAATCTAAGAGTTACATATGATGTAATTGGCAAGGGGTTTGCCTACCTAAATAACTTAATTTAAGCGTCCTGCCAAAGCGGACTTAAATTTAAGCCAAATATGGATCTTAGCCCACTAATTATAATGAGGGTTCTTAATTCAGTGGGATGTTACTACTTAAACTTTGCATATATTTAGTTGTAGAATCATGTAGTCTAGTAACACTTCAACACCATCAATGCGATCAGTCCTTGAGAAGGACGAACTCGATGAGACAAACTCTCTTGACATGTTTGGGAACTTAAGCGTTGATCCTAAACACGAAAGAAAAGAGTATCTCATCAATCAACCCATTCTTGACAAGCCTTCAGCTGCTGATCCAAGAGCTCAGACTGATGCTTAGACGAAGCATAAAGATGACTCTGTGGATGCAAGATGCCTGATGCTTGCCATTATGCTTCTAGACCTCAATAGAGATCTAGAACATGTGGAGGCTTTTGAGATGATAGTTCATCCCACGGAAATGTTCCAGTAACAGGCAAGGCTTGAAAGGCTTGGATTCCCCATGTCCTAGGAGTTAGCTACAGATGTGATCTTGAACTCACTCCCGTGAAGTTATGATAACTTTGTCATGGATTACAACATGAACAACATGGAGGAATCAATTTCTCGAACCGCATGGGATGCTCAAAATCGCTAGCCGAGCCTTAGAGAGGCCCAGTTCTGTTTTGTCCGTTCAAAAAGGAAAGGGTATGAAACCGAAAGCCAAGAAGGCAAAACCTCTGAAGGATAGAGTCTGCTTCTTTTACCATGAACTTGGTCATTTGAAAAGAAATTGCAAACTCTACCTCGAAGATCTGGACAAGAACAAGAAGGATACGGGGCTATTGCTTCAAGTATCTATGTCATAGATATTCGTTTTTCTACCTCCTCAACATGGGTATTGGATACTACATGTGGATCTCACATTTGAATAAATGTAGGATCTCAAGGACAGTATAAAATTGAATGGACATATCTATGACATAACTAGTAAAAGGTTCAAGTCAAATGATTTGAATCCGACCTATCTATGGCATTATTGTCTAGGCCATATAAATGAGAAACGCATTTCGAAACTCCATAAAGATGGATTTCTTAACTCATTTGATTTTGAATCAATTGATACATGCGAGTCTTGTTTATTGGGAAAGATGACAAATGCACTTTTACTTGACACAGTGAGAGAGCCACCAATTTATTGGGCCTCATACATACTGATGTGTGTGGACCAATGAATACATCTGCCAGAGGAGGTCATTTGTACTTCATTACATTTATAGACGATTTCAGTAGATATAGATATATCTATTTAATGAAACATAAGTCGAATCTTTTGAAATGTTCAAAATATTCCAAAATGAAGTGCAAAATCAGCTTGGCAAAACAATTAAGACACTTCGATCCGATCGGGGTGGTGAATATTTGAGCCAAGAGTTCATTGACCATCTTAGGAGTTGTGGGATCGTCTCGCAACTTACTCCTCCAGAACACCTCAATGGAATGGTGTTTCTGAGCGGAGGAATCGAACTCTATTAGATATGGTTCGATCTATGATGGGTTAAACAGATCTTCCACCTTCCTTTTGGGGCCATGCCCTAGAAACACCCAGTTTGTCATTTCTTAAAAATTTGGGGATGTGAGGTTTATGTCAAACATCAAGCCTCTGATAAATTATCATCCAGATCCTCAAAATGCCTTTTTGTGGGGTATCCTAAGGAAACTAAATGATACTATGTCTACAATCCCACCGATCACAAAATGTTTGTTATTCGGAATGATGTCTTTTTGGAAAAAGAGTTTATCTCTAAAAGAACCAGTGGGAGTAAGGTGAACCTCGAAGAATTTCAAGAGTCACAAGACGACATAGAACCACAGATGGAAAATGTAGAAGACTCACAACAAGTTGTTGAGCCTACTCATGTAACACAAGACCCACGAAGGTCCGATAGAACACGACTACAGCCTCAGAGATATGGAAGCCGTGATGATTTGCTCATTGAGCACAATGAGCCAACTACCTATCGCGAGGCCATAGTGGGACCTAACTCCGAAAGATGGCTTGGTGCCATGAAGTCTGAAATGCAATCCATGTACGACAGTGAGGTATGGGCCTTAGTCGATCCACCTGAAGGTGTAAAAACCGTTGGGTGCAAGTGGGTTTTCATTGAGAAAACTGACATGGATGGCAAAGTAAATATCTTCAAGGCACGACTGGTTGCAAAAGGATTCACCCAAACTCATGGTGTAGACTATGATGGAACCTTTTCCCCAGTTGCAATGGCCAAATCAATTAGAATCCTTCTTGTCATTGCATCATATTATGACTATGATATATGGCAGATGGACGTCAAAACATCATTCCTTAATGGAAATCTCCTTGAGGATGTGTACATGACACAACCTGAGGGTTTTGTGCGTCCAAAGGACTCTGGTAAATTTTGTAAGCTTCAAAGGTCCATTTATGGATTGAAGCAAGCATCTCGGAGTCGGAATCATCGTTTTGATGAAGTAGTCAAAGAGTTTGGATTCATTCAAAACATAGATGAACCTTGTGTTTACAAGAAGGTTAGTGGGAGCACAGCTTGTATTTCTAGTGCTTTATGTTGATGACATCCTACTCATTGGGAATGACATTCCTACCTTGCAGAGTGTCAAGTCTTGGTTAGGAAAGTCTTTCTCAATGAAAGATTTAGGCGAAGCCACTTACATCCTTGGGATTATGATCTATAGAGATAGATCTAAGAGGCCGATAGGCCTAAGTCGAGCACATACATAGACAAGATACTGCATAGATTCAGTATGCAGAATTCAAAAGGGGGTAATATGCCCATGTCTCATGGCATCCATCTCGGTGAGAATCTGTGTCCTAGTACACAGGATCAAAGAGACTGCATGAGTAAGATTCCATATGCCTCCGCCACTGGATCTATCATGTATGCCATGTTATGTACTCGACCCGATGTGTCATTTTCCTTGAGTATGACCAGCAGATATCAACAAGATCCCGGTGAGGGTCACTGGACTGCTTGGAAGATGAGCTCGTGTAACTGGTTACACAGATGCGAGTTTCAAAACTGACCAAGATGATTCAAGATCGCAATCAGGATATGTATTCCTGTTGAATGGTGGTGCGGTGAGTGGAAGAGCTCTAAACGAGCATTGTAGCTGATTCTCGCAACGTGGTGAGTATATAGCAAAGATCGGATGCAGCTAAGGAAGCCGTTTGGATCGAAAGTTCATCACCGAATGGGGTGGTTCTTACCATCTCAGATCCAATAGACTTGCTCTGTGACAATAGCGGCGTTATTGCGCAGACCAAGGAGCCTAGGTCACATCAAAGGACCAACCATATACTCAAGCGATTTCATCTTATCAGAGAAATTAATGATAGAGGTGATACAAAAAAAAATTATTATGCAAAGTACCAGGAGAAAGAAAGTCATTGTACTTTAGATGTTTGTATTTAAAGTATTCTCCTTTAGTTATCATTCCATTTGCATGTTTATAATGATAACCGATCCTTGGATATATCTTATAGATTATCCTTAATATCCCTGGTCAGTCATCTACGCGGAGTGAAGATGAAATAAGACCAGCATGACTTTAATGAGTATGGAGATACGAGTCAAAGTCATGGGCACTTGTAAGAGTACAAGGTGCTGGACCGACCCACTATGAGAAAGCTGCATGGAATAAGTCATAAGCTTTTCTCATGTATAACCGCGTCACAACGCCCTTTGACCTGAGATCATCATGGATTCCTTCATGATGAGTCGTTGGTCTTTGACCTAGTCAAAAGTCACCTTTGATCGGGTGATGATAAAGGCTAGGATCGGGATCAGTGGTTCTCATGCGGAGGAATGTGAGTGGTCAAGATGGGATTTGTCCCTCACATTGGTAGAGAGATAATACTGGGGCCCTCGATGAGTGAGTCTAAGAAATGTATGGCCATACTACGACAGAAAGGAGTTTCCATTTCAATTGTTAGACTACTCAAGAATCGAAAGTAATGGTCAAGAACAGAAGTTGACATTTTCCATGCCTCATCCTTGACCAAATTATCGCGTGACAAAAGGGACGTGACATGGTTGTACGATAGGTTATATCGCATAAACAATGACGTTGATCCTCTTACTAAGCCGCTTGCACAAGTAAAACATGAGCGTCATGTTAGGGCAATGAGAATTAAGGTATTAATGATTGCACCTAGTGCAAGTGGGAGTCTGTTGGAAATTATGCCCTAGGGGCAAGTCATTGTACTTATCAATGATCCCCATATGAATTGGGTAGTCGCAATGTCTTGCTAGAGGCCGCTTGCGACTTGTGGGCTGGTACAGTATTGGCCCGCTGCCAATCTCATGTGGGCCTACAGGGTCGCACAAAAGAATGGCCCAACACGAGCAAAGGGTAAAACAGATATCCTATAAGGATAATAGCACAATTATTAATGATCAAGCATTATGACGGACATTTTAGTCATAAATGATCATTTTACCCCTGATCCCCTAATCGGCGGAATTTCACCAGCACTTCGTTACCTTGACTCTAATCTTCCAAAATTTCAACATAACTCCTACTCCAACATGATTTTCGAAATATATATCATATTCAAACTTAAAACATGATATCAAAACTAACTTGGAAGATTAAAGATCAAAACAACATTTCTACTATAACTACCGAATCGAAAACTAGAACTTAAGACTTCTGTGATCGAAGAAATTACCAGTAGCTTCGCCGCAAATTTCCCTGCACTCCTCCTCCTCCTTGGTGCTCCAAGAATTTCAATTGCTTGGTGGGTTTTGAAGTGTGAAGATTCAAATGGGAAGGAAGGCCTATTTATAGGCAAAAATCCGGTTACTATTCATGCTTTGTCAGACGAATTCTTGACCGTCGGATCGCACTCATTGAGTTGGCACAATCTTGGCCCTCCAATCCACCTCCTTACATCATCATTCAAGGCCATGATGTCATGCCAATGATGTCACCCATGTGCTCTTTATGAGCTTCTACTGATAAAGTTCCCGTCTAAGTGTCCTAATTGCGTAATCTTGTAAAATCTCAAAATTCCGGAACATAGCCCTGAAGATCTCTTCTTCCTCTTTCAAAATACTTGGGTTAACTAAATTTTGATCCCATTCAGGCCTCTCCTATTTCGCTGAAGATTTTCGGATAATCACCTTCTCGCCACGGAAATCGCTTGATAACGTCAATTTCTGGACAAAAATTCACCGATTCATAAAACGTCCGCTTGTTTATCAACTCAACCCCGATATTGAGTTATGATTTATTTTCCATTGGTTTTCATTTCCTCAATCGCTCCTTTTCCTTTTTCGTCTTATTCTCTAACCATTCCGCTGGGTATCACTTTGAAATGACTTCTAAACAATTTACTTCGAGATAAAAATTCACTTGTTTATAATATGCTCTGACCTTAGAAACTTAGTTCATGGTTTTCTAGATAGGATTTAATTTCTATCGGTGGTCATTTATCCTATTTGCTTTTTCACAAAATATTACAATTTATATTATTATTTTATTCAATAATATCTAGATATTAATTCTTGCAAAATCTTTTCCTATTTTGATCTTGCTTTTTCGGCTGGCCCTTTTTAATATTATTATATATATATATTTTTAATTAATATTATATATATTTTTTAATTATTTAATAATTGTTTTACAAAATTTTCCTATTGGTCCATACTTGGATTTAGGCTTAAAATTACTTAATCTCATATATTTTTCTTAATCTTTTCCAATTAATTAGCAAATATACTTTATGCTAATTTTAGCCATTAACATTTACTTAAAGGGTTTTATGTTAGGTCCCTATGTGTTTTGATGATTAATAACAATTGTAAACAAGTATGAATGTTTTGATAAGCCAAATGAGTCAAATACATTTTGCCATCGCCAAACTCGAGCCTAGATAGGCAAGCTCGAGTTTGCTGCTAACAGAGAGCATATCAGGCTATTTCAAAGCATGTAGAACTCGAGCCCGAATATTTAAACTCCAGCCTAAATCTCCATAGTATGTTCTTAAGAGTTTACAAATGTGTAAACTCGAGCCTGTATAAACATGCTCGAGTTTGCCTCTCAAGGGAAATGTTTTCCAATTGAAAACCATCTCTTTAAACTACGAGTTTATATTTTGTGTAGAGTTTGCTTATTTTCTATGGTTGTTAATTGATGAAAACTCGAGCCTAACATTCTTGTGTAGAGTTTACTCTGTGGTTTGACAAACAAAGAAGAGTTTACAAAACTTGTAAACTCGAGCCTGCTATTGCAAGCTCGAGTTTTTCCTTGGCAGAGAGCTTCCAAGTTTTTCTTCATTCACAAACTCCAGAGTTTATGCTCAAACCTCCAGTTCTCTCTGATAAGCCCTGATATAAACAAAGTCGAACTCGAGCCTGACATTATGAACTCGAGCCCTGTCATTGAAAGAGAATGAAGCAAATGTACAAACTCCAGAGTTCTTATTTGAGCTCCAGTCCACACTTTCGAATGACTAAATCTTTTAAGCATGAATAGTGTTAAACTCGAGCCTAATCACTAATGGACTCGAGCATGCCTAGTTTGTGAAATATGATTTCAGGTGCTCGCCTGACAAATACTCAGCGATGCTTCAAACTCGAGCCTGTCTTCATGAACTCGAGTTTACATGATGAGAAAATTTACAAACTCCGAGGTTTACATCAAACTCCGAGTTTGCCCTCACGTAAGATGAACACGATACTCAAAGTGCCTTACGAACTCGAGCCCGACTTGGCGAACTCAAGTTTTAGTCGACAAATGACAAATGATCGTTCTCGATTTCATCCCGATTAGTTTGAATTACAAACTTACCATTTCTATGCGAATTGATTACATTCATTTAAAGGATTCATATCTATATTTAACCACTCTAAATCCAGAAAGTTTCGTGTATTAGTTGGATCAACCAGCATTGATTTCACGCGACAATCATAACCTCTACAATGAAGAAGAATTCACGCGTCTGGAAATCAATCATCTGAAATTCAGGAAAGATTGTGAACCCAACGGCTATAATCCTCAACAACTTGAATTTCAAATGAAGAATATGCAGAATTGAGAAGTAACGGTCACATAACAATTGGCCACTATATATGGACAGATTACAAACTTCAACGACACAAGAAATCAAGCAGAAACGAAACGCAAACTCAATAGTTACTCATACTTTCAGTTTTCTTTCGTATGTGTTTGTGATACTTAGAGCCTCGTGTTTATCAATATCTACTCTGTGAGAGAGCTGTTATACATATTATTCAATCATTGTAATAATCTCAAGTCAAGGGGACTTGGAGATTGGGATTTCAGATTACAACTTGTAAGGGGGAGTGTATCCTAGAGAGGATAATCCTTGAGTACAGAGTCTGTATCTGAATTGAGTGATAGTAGAAAAACCCAGAGAGTCTGGGGACTGGACGTAGGTCAAGAGTTAGGACCAAACCAGGATAAACTTTCTGTGTCAAGCTCTTCTTCCCTATCTCTTTACTTTCAACTTCATCTTGGGTGCAAGGTTAATTCAAAAGATTTTAAAATCCCCAATTCGCCCCCTCTTGGTGATTTCCTTTCATTTTCATTTGGTATCAAAGCCAGGCTGTCTATTTGAAGGATTAACATCCTAGACAAAAGATCCAATGGAAGGAATTCTACCCGATGGAGCCTCAATCAACGAGACCACCGTGTTTCAATGGAGAACACTACTCATTCTCGGAAGGCTAAGTCGGGTCTATGTAATGGCCTCCGAGTTTGGTCTATGGAAGGTCTTTGAGAAAGGAAACTATGTTCCTTCCTCGTAGTAGCCGGTGTCGAACTCCCAAGGAAGAAAAAGAGTATGATGACAATGATAAAAATTAGTCACTCTCAACATGAAAGCAATCCACATGCTGCAAAGTGCTCTTGGGCAAAAGGAGTATTTCAGAATCTGCACTTTGCCATCTGCTAAGCAAATGTGGGATGCTCTTGAGATAGCTCATGAAG
Source organism: Acacia pycnantha (assembly GCA_025563575.1). Classification (NCBI taxonomy): domain Eukaryota; kingdom Viridiplantae; phylum Streptophyta; class Magnoliopsida; order Fabales; family Fabaceae; genus Acacia; species Acacia pycnantha. Next base: position 2,152,909 of record JAMWYP010000098.1, on the reverse strand, counting down.
GAACGGCTGCAATCAAAGAAAATCGTATTAATACCCTCATGACTGAATATGATTTACTACAAATGAAGCCTGGAGAGTCTATTGGCGAATTTCAACTCAGTTCACTCATCCGATCAATCAACTCACCGCATTGGGAAAAGAATATGAACAACCCGCCCAAGTGAGGAAAATACTAAACATTCTCACCAAGGAATGGGAAGCCAAGGTCACCGCAATTGAAGAATCTCGAGGCGAATCAATGGCCTCTCGTAGCAGCATTATTTGGCAGCCTTCTCGAGTATGAGGGGAAGATCAAATTCAAGAAAGGGCTAAATGAGATCAATGTCAAGACCAAGGGAATGGCTCTTAAAACTGTCAAAGAGGTAAAGTCAGATGACGATGAAGAAGATGAAGATGAAGATGAAGATGGTGAGCTAGGAATGATGGTTCGAAGATTCAAGAAATTCTACAAAAAGGACCAATCACACAAGAAGTTTCACAAAGGAAATTCCAAAGACTAAAACTAAGAAACCAATCAGGGCCACATCAAATCAGAATGCCCTCAGCTGAAAAACAAAGAAAAGAAATTCAATAAGTTCAAGAAAAGAGCTTATGTGTCAGCTATATGGGGCAACAGCTCATCCGATGAAGATGAGGCAGAAGAAGAAGAAAGTGCCAATCTCTGTCTTGTGGCTCAAGAGGAATCAGATAACGAAGAGGTAAGTAATTCTGATTTACCTTATGATGAACTATCATCTACATATAATTCTCTTTTCACCGAATTTAAGAAAACTCGCAAAAGAACTTCTATTCTCAAAAAGAAAAATCAAATTATTAGAAGAACAGTTCAAACGATTCCTACACTGTTTCGTTTGTGAAACAAATAAGGAAAACTCTACTTGTCCTAATCATGATACAAAACCAACTTATAATGAACTGTCTACGAATACAAACTTGTTCAAAATGAGTTTGATGAACTTGCTGAAAAATATTTTGCTTTAAAAAGGAGGAATACAACACTTGAACAGCAAGTAGAAAATCTTTCTTTTCCTGAAAATATCATATGTGATGAATGCCTCATTCTGAAAAAGAAAAATGAATATCTTACGAAGACTCTTGAAAAATTCACTAGAGGAAGTGAAATGCTTGAAATAATTTTGAAACAGCAAAGATTCACAAATGACAAATCAGGAATTGGTTACAAGCCTGATTGTGACAAAAAGAAAGGCAAAAAGAAACATGGACAAAGATCATACATGAATTACTTTCAAAAATCTGTCCATACTTCAAATCCTTTTGCACATTGCAACTATTGCAACAGAAAAGGTCATACCACTTCCTCATGTTTTCATAGAAAGGATAGAACAATTAAACCTATAGGAAACTACCAATGGGTGCCTAAGGGATCCTATATGATTCCTAAGACACAAACTAACCCAAAAGGACCCAAGGAAAATTGGGTACCTAAAAGATGATATCTCTTTTTATGCAGATTTGTCTTAGAGCATCAAATCCCAATAAATGGTATATTGACAAAGGATGCTCAAGACACATGACAGAGACCAATCCAAGTTTGCTTCAATCAAACATAAGGAAGGTGGCAAGGTAACATTTGGTGGAAATGAGTCCGAAGAATTGCGGTATTGGTAAAATTGGAAACAACAATGGACCACAAATCAATGATGTTTACCTTGTGGATGGATTATGTCACAACCTCCTCAATGTGAGTCAAAGCACGCAGAAAGGAAATCTAGTCATCTTTGACTCGGAAGAATGTTTGATTGTAAGTAAAGATGTTCTCTCCTTAGATTGCATTAAATCCAAAGCATTGTTCGAGCTCCAAGAGAAGGTAATTGCTATACTCTTAATCATTCTGAAAACAATTTGATTCGAAAAATGTTTTGTTGGTAACTTGGATGAAAGTTGGCTATGGCATAAACGTTTAGGACATGTTAATATGATTCAACTTGATAAACTACGAAAAAGGAATTGGTTATTGGCTTACCTAAACTCTCTTTTAAGAATGACATGATCTGTGATGCTTGTTAAAAGGTAAACAAACCAAATATTCCTTCAAATCAAAGACTGAAATATCAACTAATAGACCTCTTCAATTACTCCATATGGATTTAGTTGGACTGCTAGAGTAAAAGCCTTGGTGGCAATCTTTATACCTTGGTTATAGTGGATGATTTCTCAAGGTTTACTTGGGTCATTCTTTTGTCTTCAAAAGACAAAACATTTGATCAATTTGTTGTGTTTGCCAAAAAGTCCAAAACGAGAAAGGATTCTCTATTGCGGGTATTCGTACGGATCATGGTGGAGAATTTGAGAATCATGCCTTTGGAGAATTCAGTGATAGTATGGGAATCAATCATAACTTCTCGGCTCCAAGAACCCCACAAAAAATGGAGTTGTTGAAAGAAAGAATAGAGTGCTTCTTGAAATGGCAAGATCAATGCTAAATGAAAACCAAACATCTCAAGTATTTTGGGCTGATGCTATGAGCACCGCATGTTACATATCAAACAGGCATATCTCCTAAGAAATTGAACAAAACTCCCTATGAGCTCTACAAAGGAAGAAAACCCAACTTAGCTCACTTGCACATCTTTGGATGTAAATGCTTCATCCACAATAATGGTAAGGACAGCTGGGGGAATTTGATCCCAAAGCTGATGAATGTATATTCTTGGGTTATTCAAGTAGAAGTAAAGCATATAGAGTTTATAATACCCGCAATCACATTGTTGAAGAATCTATGCATGTTGTTTTCTCGTGAAACCAAATCTAACAAGTCCTTGGATGATGATGATTTTCCTATGACAAACCAACCGACTCAAAATCAACTTCTTTCAACAAATACCGAAAAGATTTGCAAAAGGATTCTAAACTCGAAAAACATTGTGAAAATGCTTGTGAAAACAGTGTTCAAACTCAACCAAAATCATGGAGATACGGTAGGAGTCATCCTCTGGATCAAGTGATAGGTGATGCAAATCAAGGAGTAAGAACAGAAGAAGCACCTTGAATGAAGTTACTTTTTCAGCTTTCATTTCTAAAATTGAACCCTCTAAAATTGATGAAGCCCTTTCAGACAATGATTGGGTTATAGCAATGCAAGAGGAGTTACATCAATTTGAAAGAAACCAAGTTTGGGACTTGGTACCTAGACCTAAAGACCATCCGGTCATTGGTACTAAATGGGTATTCAAGAACAAATGTGATGAATCCGCCATAATCATTCGTAATAAGGCAAGCCTAGTTGCAAAAGGCTACAATCAAGAAGAAGGAATTGATTATGAAGAAACATATGCACAGCTACATTGGAAGCTATAAGAGTTCTTTTAGCTTTTGCCTGTGTTAAAGGATTCAAACTTTTTCAAATGGATGTGAAATCCGCTTTTCTAAATGGTTTTATACAGGAGGAAGTTTATGTTGAACAACCTCCAGGATTTCAAAATGAACATCATCCAGATCATGTTTATCACCTCAAGAAAGCCTTATATGGACTTAAGCAAGCTCCTAGAGCTTGGTATGAGCGATTAAGCAATTTCCTTCTTGATCAAGGATTTGTTAGAGGTAAAGCAGATACAACTCTCTTTATAAAGAAAAATAAACTTGGTGATGTATTAATAGTTCAAATTTATGTTGATGACATTATTTTTGGTGCTACTAATGATACTATGTGTGAAGAATTTGCTAAGATAATGCAGGGAGAGTTTGAGATGTCCATGATGGGAGAACTCAATTACTTCCTTGGCCTTCAAATCAAGCAACGTCATGATGGAATTTTCATTTCCCAGCACCAAGTATTTGAAAGATCTATTGAAAAAGTATGGTCTAGTTGACTGTAATGGAGCAGATACTCCAATGAGCTCAATTGCAACTCTGGATGCTGATGAAAAGGGGACTGACTTCAACATCACTAAATATAGAGGAATGATTTGATCATTACTCTATCTTACAAAGAAGTCGTCCGGATATTCAATTCAGTGTTGGAATGTGTGCTAGATTCCAATCTGCCCCCATGGAGTCTCATGCTGAACATGTTAAAAGGATTTTCAGATATCTTGCCGATACAAAGACTCTTGGATTGTGGTTTCCCAAAGATCAACATGAACACTTGGTAGCTTATACTGATTCGATCATGCAAGTTACAAAGCCGACGTAAAAAGCACCAAAGGGCCAATGTGAATTCTTTGGAGGATCATTAGTATCTTGGTTCAAAGAAGAAGACCACCACGTAGCTGTGTCATCCACCGAAGCCGAGTATGTTGCTGCCTCAAGTTGTCGTGCTCAAGTTCTTTGGCTAAAACAACAATTGTCCGATCTGGGAGTCCATCTCAAAGAAATTCCAATTCTTTGTGACAACACAAGCACAATAAGCTTGGCAAAGAACCCTGTTCAACATACTAGAACCAAGCATATTGATGTTAGACATCACTTCATAAGAGACCATGTTCAAAAGAAAGATGTCAAAGTCATGTTCATCCCAACCCACCTTCAACTTGCTGATATCTTCACCAAACCATTAGCAAAAGAACAATTTGTGTTCATAAGAAGAGAATTGGGAATGGTAAATCCCAATGAGTTGTAAGTAATCTCCACTCAATTTGATGTCAGTTATGCTTTTGATGATTATTATTTACTAACTTAAGCATCGGAGTATGTAGATATGTTTTATGCGGGATGCTTATTGAGATTAATATTCCAAACCATCGACGCAAGTTTGTTGTCAAGGTATCCAAACTCGAGCCTACCAAAGCTAGACTCGAGCTCGAGAGAACCAGAGAAAAATGCAATTGTCTCAGGTCGCCAAACTCGAGCCTATTAGTTGACGGACTCGAGTTCGCGGGAGACAGAGAGCAACTCAATTCAGAGCACCTGACAAACTCGAGCCTATTAGTTGAAGGACTCGGGTTCGCGGGAGACAGAGAGCAACTCAGCTCAGAGAACCTGACAGACTCGAGCCTAGCCAAAATTTCAAGGGTTCACACATACACTCTTGAATTCCAGGTTAGTACCGTTACACAAACTCGAGCCTACAATTATGAACTCGAGTTTGCGACACTAAATTTTTTTTAAAAAAAAAACCTGACTGCTCGTCTTCACTCCACCTCACCCTCGAGCCTAAACCTAAGTTTCTCCCAAATTCTCTCAATCTTCTCGACGAAAACCAGAGAATATGGCTTCCAAACGATCTGCAACTGAAGATTCCCCAAGCTCTGATCATCAAGAACCCCAACCAAATCCACCAAACGTCTCTCAGCGTCCTCCCAGAGCGAAATCGTTTCCCAAACGATTCAAGCACGGAATTGACAAGCAAATTCCTGGTATCCCTTCGACTCAGGCTTCTCCAATATCCACTATCAAGATGGACAATTCTAAGAATCCTCCAAATGTTGAAACACCACCCAGAAGGGGCAAAGAAAAGGTCTATAAATCTAGAAAGACCAAAGCAAGTCCTCTTGCAACCGGTCAAGCTAGCTCTCAAGCTCAATCATCTTCCCACCATCAAGACCATTCTGTCCCTCAGGTATCTAGAGACACCCCAGCATTATTTGAAATTTACAATCACTCTTCAATTCCTAGGGGATTCTCTAGTCAGACTGTAACACTATCCGGTGAGGATGCCATTCATTTTCAGGAGAATTATGAGCCTAAAAGTTTTTGTCCCTCAGTTTATGTTGATTTGGACCAATTAAAGCTTTCTATTACTGCATGCAAAGTGACAATCTATTGGATAATGATAGAAATCTAATTGAGGAAAGGATTACCACCACCATTAGAGGGAAACAGATCACCATCACTGCTGAATACCTTAATTCCCTCCTTCAAATACGAAATCCCCCTCGTTGCATCCCCAAAATATACCGATAGGCGGATATACTCACTCCTTAAACCCGATGAGCCTGTCCCGATGTTTTAGAGATTCTAAATTTCACTCCAGTATCAATGCCCCTAAGCAAAGAGCTGCCGGTACATATATACTAGGAATCTCGTTCAAAAAGGAGGAAACTTCACCCATTTTGCAAAGAAGGATTTTCCTATCTTTGCCTCTATCATTGATCAAGTTCCTCACAATATTGGAGATTGGATCTTCAAAGAGATGTTCAAATTTCGTTTCCATGGAAGAAAAACATCTCAGATACCCTTTGCCAGCCTTATCTCAGTCATCATGTTCCATGAAAAGGTGTGGTACCTCCCTGCCAATGAGAAACCTGAAAAACCTCCAAAGTTTGGTAAACATATCCTGAACCTTATGAGGATAAGTTTTGATGAAGGTAGTAATCACTCCAGAGCTCCGTCAAGACCTGCTAGATCCAGAGCCAATCAGTCTAGAGTTCAAGAAGCTCAGAGTGCACCACCTCCACCACAGTCAATCCCTTCTGATTTGGATGACAGGATCAAGACTTTCATTGACAAAGCTGTTTCTGATCTTTCCTCCAAGATAGTTTCGGAATTCAAGCAATTCCAAGGAGAAGTGAAGAAAGGATATGAGGAGATGACAGATGCCCAAGAAGATCTAATCCTTGAGCATGAAATTCTCAAAGACAAAGTTCAAGGCCTCCGTGAACAAATTGGAGATCACTCAGTCATTTTCTTTATATTTGCCTTTGAAACTCTACTGTCATTTTGTAATTTCCTGAATACTCTAATTTATGCAATATGACAATGTGGTTTATGCTTCTCATATCAATTATGTATTGTGCTTATTGATTCATATTATTTCTGCTGTTAACTCTGATCATGTTTCAAAATCATGTCTCTAATGTCCATCTCTAATTCGATGCAATTTCGATTCAAGTTACATTTTATACTCCCATTCTATTTCTAATCTTTAAAATGAAGTCATCAAGTGAATTGTCATGAAACATCTTCTTATTTCTACACCTTGACAGAAACAACTCAGAAGCTTTCAAGGAAATTCAGTATTTTGCAAAATAATGTTGATCAAACCAACCTTCGTTAATTTCAAATGATCAAACATTGTCTTTAAAAGAAGTCAATTGTTTACAAGTGTTGTCATCATCAAAAAGGGGGAGAATGTTAGTTCCCTATGTGTTTTGATGATTAATAACAATTGTAAACAAGTATGAATGTTTTGATAAGCCAAATGAGTCAAATACATTCTGCCATCGCCAAACTCGAGCCTAGATAGGCAAGCTCGAGTTTGCTGCTAACAGAGAGCATATCAAGCTATTTCAGCATGTAGAACTCGAGCCTGAATATTTAAACTCCAGCCTAAATCTCCATAGTATGTTCTTAAGAGTTTACAAATGTGTAAACTCGAGCCGGTATAAACATGCTCGAGTTTGCCTTTAAGGGAAATGTTTTCCAATTGAAAACCATCTCTTTAAACTACGAGTTTATATTTTGTGTAGAGTTTGCTTATTTTCTATGGTTGTTAATTGATGAAAACTCGAGCCTAACATTCTTGTGTAGAGTTTACTCGTGGTTTGACAAACAAAGAAGAGTTTACAAAACTTGTAAACTCGAGCCCGCTATTGCAAGCTCGAGTTTTCCTTGGCGAGAGCTTCCAAGTTTTTATTCATTCACAAACTCCGAGTTTATGCTCAAACCTCCAGTTCTCTCGATAAGCCCTGATATAAACAAAGTCAAACTCGAGCCTGACATTATGAACTCGAGCCCTGTCATTGAAAGAGAATGAAGCAAATGTACAAACTCCAGAGTTCATATTTGAGCTCCAGTCCACACTTTCGAATGACTAAATCTTTTAAGCATGAATAGTGTTAAACTCGAGCCTAATCACTAATGGACTTGAGCCTGCCTAGTTGGTGAAATATGATTTCAGGTGCTCGCCCGACAAATACTCAGCGATGCTTCAAACTCGAGCCTGTCTTCATGAACTCGAGTTTACATGATGAGAAAATTTACAAACTCCAGGTTTACATCAAACTCCAGAGTTTGCCCCTCACAGAAGATGAACTTGATACTCAAAGTGCCTTACGAACTCGAGCCTGACTTGGCGAACTCGAGTTTTAGTCGACAGCACAAATGATCGTTCGATTTCATCTGATTAGTTTGAATTACAAACTTACCATTTCTATGCGAATTGATTACATTCATTTAAAGGATTCATATCTATATTTAACCACTCTAAATCCAGAAAGTTTCGGTATTAGTTGGGTCAACCAAAGCATTGATTTCACGCGACAATCATAACCTCTACAATGAAGAAGAATTCACGCGTCGGAAATCAATCATCCGAAATTCAGAAAGATTGTGAACCCAACGGCTATAATCCTCAACAACTTGAATTTCAAATGAAGAATATGCAGAATTGAGAAGTAACGGTCACATAACAATTGGCCACTATATATGGAACAGATTACAAACTTCAAAGACACAAGAAATCAAGCATTGAGTACTGAGTCAGATCTCGAATTAAGTGGTAGTAGAAAAAACCCGAGAGAGTCCGGGACTGGACGTAGGTCAAGAGTTAGGACCGAACCGGGATAAACTTTCTGTGTCAAGCTCTTCTTCCCTATCTCTTTACTTTCAGCTTCATCTTGGGTGCAAGGTTAATTCAAAAGATTTTAAAATCCCCAATTCACCCCCCTCTTGGTGATTTCCTTTCATTTTCATTTTACATATTTACCCTTGGATTTTCTCTTAATCGTGCTTAAACAATTAGCGAATAATTACTTAATTAATCCCTTACTAATTATTGATAATTTTCTTATTTAGGATTAATTATTTTCTAACAACTATTGGACTTACATTGGTATTTTATGCCCCACTTAAAATATTAAAAATCATGGGGTCAATTATGGCCCCACAATACTTTTTGATTTTTCTTTCTTTTATTTCCAAAGGAAATAATTTAATAAATTGTCTAAATTAGAGACAACCTACTCTTTGATTTTTAATATTTATTATGTTGCCTCTTAGGATTTATCACAATATTTTATGATTCTTGGTTCATTTAGGGCAATTAAGCTCTTTATTTCTCTTAATTTCACTAGAAATTGCCCTGGAAATTATGATAAATCCCTTCTCATATTTGATACATCATATTCACCTATTTTCAACAGGTATATTTTACTAAATTATGATATGGATTTTTAGGGTATTACATTCAGGTTTGAAAACTTTTAGTTCTCTTTTCCTCAATGGTAGGATATTTTTCATCATGAATGGAGCAGAGAAATTCATGGGTCTTGGGCTTATAAGAACTCTACCAGGCTTAAATGTATTTTAAAGGCTCTTATCTCATGGAACAAATTATTAGTTGGCCGAATTTCCTCCAGTATACAGGACTTGAAGCATGAACTTCAGTATTGGCATAATATATTAGAGGGTTTACTCATTTGAAGAAGAACATCAAGTATCCTTTTTGAAATCTACCTTGGTTTCTAATACGACTATGAAGAAATGCTTTAGTCACAAAGGTAAAAATAAAGCTGGATGTTTTGAGGCTACTAAAATACTAAATATTTTCATTGTTCTACTTTTTTCGAAAAGAATGAAGAAAATGAAAATTCGTATAAAAAATGAGTCTGGTGATTGGATCGAAGATCAAAAGAACATTCAGAACGAGGCTACATCTAATTTCCAACGATTTTATGAATATCCTAGTTCTTTTGATTACGACTGTGTGGATCAAACCTTAAATAATATTAACTTGCCACAGCTCTTGTCTACCCCATTTTGAGTGAATGAATCGAAATATTTCTATTGAGGAGATTGAAATGGAAGTTTTTGAGATGAAGGTTGATAGTGGTCTAGGACCTAATCGGTTTTATACAAGGTTTTATAAAAAAATATGGTCTTTCACTAAGCACAACATCATTTCAATGGTTTATCATATTTTTCAGCAAGGATATATGTTGGGATCTGTACACGCAACGGAAGGATTTCATCCATTAAAATTTTACGAATCCCGAAGAGGATCTATCAACGGCGTTTAAATCGGGTTCATTAGAAAAACGTACCTATACGAAGTCGTATGCGTTCTTCGCAAACTCGTGGGCTAACACCTTCTTGCTTGATCAATCTCTAGGATCCGACTCTATGAATCCACTCCCTTTAACGGTATCCACACCGAATAGCTCTCCAACATGTACGGCAGCGTGCTAGCGCCTTCTTACTTTGTGTCTCACGTCTTTTTTTCTCTAGGATTTCTTTCACGCCTTCTTTCTTATATTAATACGACTAGATCTTCATCTTATATAGAGTTTCTAAAACATTAATTGGGCTTTATTAAAATATTCAAGATTAATCTAAATTAATCTTGAAATTCGAATTTGGATATTAATTAAATCTGTCCAACAGATCTAATCTAATCTATTCAATTAATCCAAATTAAAGCCGGCCTAAAATCTGAGATATGATATCTGTCTATTTAATTAAATCTAAAATACTATAACTCAATTTAAATTAAATTAGATATATAATATCTCTATTCAAAAATTAAATATGAGATGTGATATCTGTCTATTTAATTAAATCTGAGATACTATATCTCAATTCAAATTAAATTAGATGATGATATCTCTATTTATTTTAGCTATTTAATTTATCAAATAAATTAAATACTATATAATAATATTATTATCTATGAATAATAATATCATTATTTTATATATATATATATATATATATATATATATATATCCTAGATTAAATGTTGTATTCATTAAATCTTAGACATATCTAAGATTCAATGAATCTGGAAACTATTGCTCGTGTTGGGCTATTCTTGTGTGCGACCTTGTAGGCCCACATAAGATTGGCAGCGGGCCAATATTGTACCAGCCCACAAGTCGCAAGCGTCCTGTAGCAAGACATTGCGACTACCCAACTCATATGGGGATCGATGATACGATACTACCTATCATACAACCATGTCACGTCCCTTTTGTCACGCAATAATTTGGTCAAGGATGAGGCATGGATACTGTCAACCTCCTGTTCGTGGCCATTACTTTCTCAATTCTTGAGTAGTCTAATAACTGAAATGGAAACTCCTTTCCATCGTAGTATGGCTATACATTTCTCAGACTCACTCATCGAGGGGCCCAGTATTATCTCTCTACAAATGTGAGGGACAAATTTCATCTTGACCATTCACATTCCTCTGCATGAAAATCACTGATCCCGATCAAAGCCTTTATCATCACCCGGTCAAAGGTGACTTTTGACTAGGTCAAAGATCAACGACTCTCATGTAGGAATCCATGATGATCTCAGGTCAAAGGGCGTTGTGATGCGGTTATACAAGAGATAAGCTTATGACTAAATCCATGCAGCTTTCTCATAGTGGGTCGGTCCAATACCTTGTATTCTTATAAGTGCCTATGACTTTGATTCGTATCTCCATGCTCATCAAAGTCATACTGATCTTATTTCATCTTCGCTCCCACGTATATGACCGACTAGAGACATTTAGGATAATCTATGAGATACATCCAAGGATACAGTTATCACTATAAACATGCAAATGATATGATAACTAAACGGAGAAATACTTTAAATAACATAAACGTTTAAAGTACAATGAATTTCCCCTAGGGCACAATTTCCAACAGTATATTCTCAAGGAATTGAATTCATTCTTTATAGTACTACTTCCAAAGCGTAATAACCCTTGCACTTTTAAAGATCTTTGGCTTATAAGTCTATATAATGTCATATATAAGCTAATTTCAAAAATTATGTGTAATCGGTTAAAGGATATTACGAGTGATTTAATCACTCCAAATCAAAATGCTTTCCTTTAGGGCAGACTCATTACTGACAATATTTTTTTGGCCTCAGAATGCATGGCAAAGATTCATAGCACACGGAAGAGAAAAGTCAGTTGATGTGCAATCAAACTTGATATCACCAAGGCATATGACAAGGTGTCAAGGCATTTTCTGCGGAAAGTACTCAAGAAGGTGACTTTCCCTCCCAATACCATTCAATTACTCATGCAATGTGTTTCGACTGTCTCTTGCCAAGTCATACTTAATGGTTCATAGAGTCATAGCATGATATATTTGCAACTTCTGTTAAGGCATCTTTACACCTTCTCATTGTTTTCAGCGAATCTGTCAGCATGTATTTAAAAGGTACAAGCAAAGCTACCTCTTTGATAACGCACATCAGATGGATCGATCTTATTAAACATTGGGATAACTGTTGGGTTTGATTAGTTTTGATGATGTCTTATATAGATGTCATTCTTAAGAGCAAAAAGGTTGCATACTATATTTATCTCCTACATTGACTAACTACTATATTTAATGTAGATTAGTCCAAGTTGAATAATAGCTCAAGAAAGAGATAAGAGATTTTAGAAAGAAGAAATTGAAGAGAATGTCAAGTTCAAGAAGAAGAAGAGATATTGAAGAAGGTAGAACTTCAAGAAGAAGATGAGTCCAAGTTGAATGATGGAGAATGATCAACTAGAAGATCAATAAATAAGTATTGGATTAGAGAAAGAAATTGAATCAAAGAAGATGTGAAGTCAAATGATAAAGAATGACCAAGAGAAGAGAAGAAAGAAAGAATTGAATTATGGAGAATGATCATGAGAAGAAAAAAGGAAGGAAGAACTTGCACAATGTAGTGGAATATCATTATTCAAGTTCATATATTGATGCTAGAAGTCTCCAAGATCATATGGAAGTTGGAATGGGTCAATTCAGAGTTAAAACCAGCAAAAATCAATTACAGTATGAGAAAACTTGAGTTCAGATATTAAAACTCGAGTTTCCTACTTCGCTACAACGATTTGCCTCTCTGGTATGAGAAAACTCGAGTTTGGAAGTCAAAACTTGAGTTTGAAACTCAAAACTCGAGTTAATCACTAACTGACTTGAGTTTGCAATGTCTTCAGCATCTCTGGCATCTATGGACAAGGAAAACTCGAGTTAAAAAGTCAAAACTCGAGTTTACAGCGGTGATCAGCAACTCTGTTCTACTCTGTTTCACGATCAGCTTGGGCGTCATCTGGTAATTCGACGATATCTCCCAAACCAGACATTGGATTGAAGTGAAAATAGTGGCATATGAAACTAGACTCCCAATGCGTCATTTTGATATAATATGCAAGCCAAAAGGAGTTCAAATGAAGGAGATATGAATTGTAGAATTTAACAGTGAAATTCACGTCACATAGCAAACCAAGCTTCAATGTTTTAAGTATATCTCACAAAGTACAAATACTATTGAGCTGAAATTGGTGGCATATGAAAGTAGACTCAAAGGGCTTTCTATCAAGATTTGAACGGACCAAAACGGAGTTTGGACTAAGGAGATATGTCCCTCGAAAATTGACTGTCTATTCAAGATGTTGCACGGTTTGCTATCAAATGAAGCAAACTCGAGTTTCCATCAGTCAGAGAGAAATCTTGAGTTAAGAAACAATCTCTAAACTCGATTTAACAAATGCAAACTCGAGTTTGCACTTCTGCTTCAGAAAATCACCGTTTCGAAAATCTCGTTTTTCATCAAGAACATCCAGATGATTACCCAAATGATTTATAATACTTCTTAACATTATTTTTATCACTTGTGTACATGTTTCAGATGATCAAAGGATGTTAATCTGAAGATCAAGAGTAAAGTAAATCGGGTCCCGCTAGTCAACCAGGTGCTTTCCTTTGTTCCTTTCTTCAACTTTTCAGATATTTTTTCTTCTGAATGGTCATGCTTATGTGGAGCCTCTTTGACTTCTCAAAGTGACCCCACACTTGTCCCATTCAGTCCAAAGGAAATCCTTAACTGGTCTTTATCGGTTTCGTTTCTATCGGTCAATCGCCTGTGGAACTTGCATTTCGAGTTTGTGCCTGAATATGACCTAAATCACCTGGTTTTCTCTTCTCTCTCATGATGGACGAAATTTCAAATATTATAGAGTCAAGGAACTGACTGTTTTACCCTTGCTTTTCTTCTTTTAAATTATTCCACCAATTGAATTATTACGATAATAATAATAGTAGTCAAAAATAAACTTCTCATTAATTCAACAATAATTACAAGTACAATAATTACAATAGTAGGGGTGTTACAGGAAGAATAAATTTTGGAGCAACTAGATGAAAATGGACATGATTATTCTCATTTAATGCTACTGATTGAAGTCCTAGGAGGTGTTGTTTGTAGGAGTAACATGTTGCACTTCATCTCCAAACGCTTGAGTAAGTGATTGTGTGTCATGCATCGGATGGTGGAGAAAATCTTTCTTGAGATGGTATTTAGAGGCACATGATCAGAGTGGACATGTGGGGTTGATCTTGAACCAAATGATTGATGATCATGAGGGCCAACAGTGAATCTAATTGGTGACTGACTCTGATAGTTTTCTAGCATCGGAATTTGCTGGGGTTGGTGATCTACTTGTATTAGCTGAAAATCCTCTAAAAAATCATGTGGAACAGATTCCTATAATTCTGAATGATGAGAAGCTGATGAATCCGTGGAAGAGGAAGAAGCAGATGTTTGAATGTTGAAGCGAGCAGGAGTAGATTTGAAAAAAGGTGGAGTTGGAGATGTTCAACTTTGGTGAACTTGCATAAAGTAGTGACCGCCATTTGGCGACGAAACCTAAGAGATAAATGTAGTGTGACGATGATGATGTCTGTGGTAAAAAGCAATGTTGTCACTTGTCACATTAAACCATGGGATTATCATAATCCTTAACATGGTCTGAACTGAATCCGGACATTAACCGAGAACTGTGAAGAGTCATGCCAGAAGAAATAAGTGTTCATCCCAATCACAATCTTGATCTACATGGAGATGGCCAATTCTATAACGCCCCTAATTCCTATGTCCATTATGATGTCCATTTATGTCCTAAATCTCTTATTAGACTAATTAGTGTGAAATTATTAGAGTGAAGGCACTAACAGATCAGAGTGAGTCACAACAAAGTGTATGCATAACGTTTGGAATAATGAGTGACTGATAACATATGCCCAGACATATGCTGGTTAATTTAAATTCCCGAAGGTATATAAGCGTGATACAATATAAAATTCAGAAATAGTCAGGGTTAATCCAATTGGAAGATTTTAATTATAAAATGTTCTCGAATTGTCAGTCGAATAGTTAGCAAATATAATTCAAAACATTGGAGTATGAAATTCAACTTAATTAAATCCCCTCCTTTGGGGTCTTCCTTAGCTACTCCAACTGCACAATCTTGCTTCTCGATCCAGAGCATCTCCCTGAATCTTTAGGTATTACTAAGATTCAGTGATCAAATGAATCCCAGGGTAACGGTTAATCTCACATTCAAAGTGTAAATCATGCATGACAAGTATTTCATATATTGTGAAATAAAAGAAAGCATTCAGCAAACACACCGCTACCTGACTACATAGCACACAACACATGCATCGTTAACGGTGAAAGCACTAGCAAGTGCTACGTGTCCCAGACACAAATCCTTAGCACTAGGAAAATAGGCATGTAGCATTATCATTTAAAAACAATAATCTCGAGCTAGCTGAATAAAACGCATAAACTCGGGCATACAAACCTGGCCAAGAATCCACGATACATGAACATACAAGGCATATATAAAAACACAAGGAATTGGAGATTAGTTACCAACTCAACTTCACGAGTATAACTAAAATCCCCAAATGTTAGAAACTCAAACTTCTTCAATGTCTTAAAGTAAAATCATTGTAACTATTAATTTCCCTTTCTAAATATTATTTATTAATAATACCCCTTTCAATTAATTAACAATTCTCTTTATTATTTATTAATAATTCCTTTTTCTATTTATTATTTATTCCTCATTTAATAAAAATAATATTATTTATTACTATTTATTATTATTATTATTATTATTATTATTATTATTATTTTACTATTTATTATTATTTTTCTACAATTAGTTTAAACTCCCAGAAGCTATCCTAACACTTTAAATTAGGAGTTTATAAATACCACTCATCATATAAATTATGCTTTAATGCATTACATATAATGTTTCTCATGGTTTTCCCAAATTATGATGTTTCATCATATATGTTTATAGAAATAAAAATCTTAAGTTTAATAAAATCTTAACACCAAGTAGAACTTTGACTTATATATATATACATGTGTGTGTTTGTGTGAGTGTGTGTGTGCGTGTGTGTATGTGTACGTACATATACATATATATATACATATATACATCTACAAATGTACATATATACATCAACATATGTACACACACACACACACACACACACATATATGTTCTAGTGTAGAACATAGATGTCTAGCCTAGTAAGCTAGTGCTTTGATATTGGATCAGTAGGCTTTGCGAGGCAAGTATCTAGGAGAGCATGGGATCACTGTACACAAACGAGGCTTTCGCCAAAGGGGGTGATGTGTGTGCACAGTGTGACAATATGTAAATAGTTCAGTGCTTAGAATGTGTGTACCTTAGGATTTGACCTCTGTATTTATAAAGTGTACCTTAGGTTGGATATTGTGGGCCTCACGTGATCTTTGGCCCGAGCATCCTTACTGCTATATCATATCTAAAGATATTCCTTGATTATGGGTGAGTTAGGATCCTCCTTTATATTAGATAGATTTTGATATGCATTGTATCTACTGTCGGGCCATCCTACTATTGAGCCTGATATAGGTCCGTAACAGTTTCCCCCCAGCCTGGTAGTTTAAGCTTTTGAGTTGGCGGGATGTATTTTTCCCCCAGACAGGTTATCCGAGATAGTTTGATGTGTCCTTGGCTCACTTGCGACTATACCGTACCTTGCCGAGTTGGGTTACATTGACCTCGTCTACGGAAGTCATTCACTCAGGGATTCGAGGTAATGTTAAGAGGTTCAAGGTTCCAAGATATTACCAAGAGGTTCGAGGATCCAGGGTACTCGCCAAGGGTTTCGGTTTATTAACCGCCAAGGGCTTTGAGGATCAGAGGTGATCGCCAAGGGTTTTGCTTGACTTCGAGGTAATGACCCTTCTACATTCGCCATCATTGCCCACTGACACCTGGCTTCCCTGGATTGGCGATGGGTTATAACCACCACGCCTAGCCGCCTGCGATTTTCATGCGCATTTAATGCACCCATCGCATACCGTACGTTACCCCTTCTTTTAGGGTGAATATTCTCCTTTACCCTTGTCACTTAAGTATCATTTTGTATTTCCCTCCATTCTTCCCACTTCACTCGTTCTTGGCATTCTCTTCTCTACCCTGAAAAACTCTGGTTTTCCAGCACCAAAAATCTCTTAGCGACTCTTGGATTCTACTACTTCATACTTCTCTGTCTTTGAATTGCTCAGGTATGTCTTACACTTCCAACCATTTATCTGCTTTCATTTTGAAGTTCGTTGGTTATGTGATTTTTACTTTTTGCTTCTTCCTCCCCGTATCGTAGGTAGGCTTGTGTTTGGGTTTTCTGGGTGAGTTTTAGTTAGAATTTCTGGGTAACCTCTGAGTTCTGGTTACATTCTTATAACCGTATGCCCTTGTTCGTGGGGGTACTTTTCGTCTAGTTTTGCTCATTTTAGTTTCCCCCACCCTCCTTATTAGACATTTTATGTCTCTTTAGGTTTCAACTTCCGGTGTCAATGGGTAAGGTTAACCACTCGCCTTCTTCGAGTTAGCATTTAACTCTAGAAGAGGAAGAAGCATGTTATCCTCAAACTAGCTATGGCTGTTAGGCTCTCCTCTTTCTGAGGAGAAAAAGCTAGTTGCCTTGCTCCGCGGTGGGTCTGGTAGGAGGAATGTTGAGGGGTCTCAACCCGCCGTAGATTGGTCTACGGGGGTGACCCCGAAAGGATCGGAAAAGGGAGAGGGAGAATCGTGAACTGAGAAGTAGAGATAATGAACTAGAAATTTAAAGCATAAAGTAAAAACTGGAAATAAACGTGCAGAAGAAATAACAAGAAGATGAGATAAGAATGGGTGTAGGCACACAGCTAGACTTATCTCATCAGAGAGAAAGAGAAGAAATGAAGATGCAAGACATAATAAATGTAACACAAGTTTATTCAAATGTAAAAGACTTATAGAGTTAAATGTAACGAAAGATTGGAAAATAAAGGGGAAAGGCAGCAGAAAGAGAAAAGATAAGGCAGAGATAAAGTAGAGAATGAAGGTAGAGAGAGAGGGAGTGGTTTGGAACCTGCCTCAACTGAATGAGACTTCAGCTCTTTTAAAGCCAGGAGTAAAACACTGTTTGCATAGTTCCGGTTGGGGTGACTGGCACTGTTCGGTAAAAATTTTAATGATTAGGTACAGTGTTTGCCGACACTGCAGTAACCAATTCCTATGACCTACGAACTACAGTGTTTGGTGCTACAGTGAAAATACCTAACACTATTATAGCATAGATTATAACAGTTTATACAGTCTTATACATGGAAGCTACTTTGCTTGGTGCCTCCGTTAAAAACTGTAAGTTTAGTCTTCACCCAAATTGGCGACAAAATCTTCATCATTTCTTTGGCCTGAATCTTCCTCTTTCGAAGAACTAGCTTGATTCTCAGTTTCACTTTGCAGGAGTTGCTTAAGCATGATACTGAGTTGTTGGATGTAATCCTATTTATTTGAAATAGCAGCAAGGGTGGTTTGGGCATGGGTCTTCTGGTTTAAGAACTTGCTTTCTTCTGAAGCAGAAAGAAAACTTGGATTTTCTTTGAACCACTGTTCTTCTGCTTTGGAGTCTACTTTGGGCTGGTTGAATTTTGCCCACCAACGCACAAAGGGTAATCTTTGTAGGATCGGCAAATTTGGAGAATTTCTGTCATTATGTGAAAATCTGTATTGCCAATAGAAAATGCAAGATACAGATAATTTGGAAAAATAGTGAAGATCAATTGGAAAAGGATCACCACTATGATTGAATTTTTTCTTAAAAAGACTCAATGTTGTTTGAACAGTTGGTGGAAGAATTTCAGGAATTGGCCCGTAGAAGGCCCACCAATGTTGAAACCATTGAGGAAAAGTGTACTTGGTTTTTTGTTTAAAGTAAATAAACCAAGTATGTTTAAAAATTCTATTTTGATCCCAAAAGACATTATACCAGGCATTATTATAGTCCCAGTAAGTGTATCCTTTAGGTTCATATTTAATGTCAAAAAGTTTAGGCTTAGATAAATCTTGCCCCCACTGAGAAGGTGTAAGGACTTTTAAAATTTGGAGAGTAGAATGAGTTATTAGAGTTTCATCCTCTTTTGATGTATATCGAGTTAACTCGATAGATCGAGAATGAACCAATATTAGCTCATAGTATTCTCTGGTTTTTTTGCAAATTGGTAGGAAGGAAATGAAATCCTTAAGGGAAAACTTTCAATGCTACCTGGTTAGGTGTTTCAAAGAAAAACTCAGGTTCAATTTGTAGGATAGGCTTTACTTGTGCAAATTTTGCAGTGTAAGGAGTATCCATTGGGTTAATGGCTGGAGTAGCCAATAACGGTATTGTAACCTGAGGAGGCTTTTTCTCGGCTAATTCAGAAGCAAATTTAGCATTAGCTTAATCATACTCTTGTTTACTGATTTCCTGTGAAGAAGAGGCAATTAATGACAAAGAAAGTGCTTTATCATATTCGAGGGCCTGGGTTTTATTATCCTTTTTGGCCAATACTTCCTCCCAAGTTTGGTTGGAGGTTTCTTAGCATAGGAGTCAGTGGTTTTTCTGCCAGGTTTGGAGGAAATGAGCCTTTGGGTTTTAGACTCAGTTTTTAGAGTGGAAACTCCTGTTTGGGGTTGATGACCCTAATTTTGTTTGAGATCTTGTTTACAGTCTGGATCCCTGTGTTTGTGGAACTGTCTGACTGGTTGATCCCTCCAGTGAAGGAGTTTGCTGTTGAAGCAATTGTTTAATAATCTCCTGCAATTCTTCACTGGAGATTGGTTTTGAGCTTCTTGGGAGTAGCTCTGTTTACCTTCTTCCTCTTCATGGAGGGGTTGCTTGTCTTTTGGCTTTTTGCCAAGTTTTTTCTTTCTTAGCATTTTTTGGAGAGAGGGAAAGGGTTTGTGGGTTAGTTTTACTCTCAATCCTAAGAACTACCCTGTAAAAACTCACGGGTAAGGAAATCAGGAAGAAAATTAGAAGTGCCTTTGATGAATTCAATATCAAAATAAAAAACACTCAAAATGGCTTGTCAACGGGCAAAAATTTGTTTTGATGCAAGATTTTTAACATCCTTTTGTAAAACATCTTTTGCAGATTTACAATCAATGCAGATTAAAAATCTTAGGTTTAAAAGATCAGCTTGAAATTTTGAAACACAAAACAATTGCCAAAATTTCTTTTTTTATCGTAGAATAATTCTGCTGAGCAGGATTCCAATGTATAGACGTTAAAGGAATGATTTGTTCTTTTCCGTCAAAACGTTGTTTAAGAACACTTCCATAGCCTAATTCAGAAGCATCTGTTTCGACTATTTTGAAGGCGGATGGAATTGGAAGGTTAAGACACGGAAGTTCCTTAACCTGTCGTTTGATTTGTTTGACAACTTCAGTATGAACATTGGTCCAAGGAGAAGGACTTTTGTTTAGTCATTGATGAAGAGGTTTAACAAAATTGCTAAGTTGAGGGATAAATTCAGCAATATAGTTTAAACATCCCAAAAACCTTTGAAGTTGGGTTTTATCAAGAATTTGATCAAGAAATTTATCTGCAAATTGAATTGCTTGTTCAATAGGAGTTATGGTTCCTTGACAAATCCAATGTCCGAGAAAACGAATCTTGGTTTGAAAAAGACTAATTTTTGGTTTGGAAACCACTAGACCATTTGTTTCTACAGTTCGAATAAATTTTAAAACATGTTTAAAATGATCTTCCAAGGAATTTGAAAAGATTAAGATGTCATCAATATAAACAATAATATATTGACATTGATCATTAAAGATCTCGTTCATAATCCTTTGAAATTCAGAAGGGGCATTTTTTAAGCCAAAAGGCATAACATTCCACTCATACTGGCCAAATGGAATAGTAAAAGCAGTTTTATACCTATCCTTTTTTGAAACTTGGATTTGCCAGAATCCAGATTTCATATCAAACTTTGAAAAGGTTTTTGCAGAATTCAAATATTTTAGTGAATCAGCCTTGTTTGGAATTGGATATTGAATCCATTGCAAAGCTTCATTTAAAGGTTTGTAGTTGATAACAAGCCTAGGTGTTCCACGTTCAATTTCTACATTTTTGTTGACGTAGAACGCGACACAAGACCATGGGCTACGACTCGGTCAATTTCATATATACATATACATATACATATATATCTATATCTATATATATATATATATATATATATATATATGTATATATGTATACACATATATATATATATGTATGTATATATGTATACACATATATATATATATATATATATATGTATGTATATATGTATACACATAGAGAGAGAGAGAGAGAGAGCAATGGATTAATGATAATATGAAACCGAAGTTTGGTCCCTTATATGTATACATATACATATATATATACATATACATACATATATATATATATATATATGTACATATACATATATACATATATATATATATATATAGATCTATATATATATATATATATAGATCTATATATATAGAGATATATATATATATAGATCTATAGATCTATATATATATATCTCTCTATATATATAGATCTATATATATATATATATATATATAGATCTATATATATATATATATATAGAGCAATGGATTAATGATAATATGAAACCGAAGTTTGGGATGCAGAAATCATGGCTTGCATCTACAGCTTAGAAAAGTTTAAAATTTTCATTCTTGATAAAAAAGAATTCACTCTTAGGACAGATTGCAAAGCTATAATTAATTTGTATAACAAGCTTGCCACAACTCGCAAGCTCAGTAGAAATAGATGGGTAAAATTTTGTGATTATCTTAGTTGTACAGGTGTGACAGTTAATATGGAACACATCAAAGGTAAAGATAATACAGGAGCAGATAAGTTATCTAGGATTATATCTAATAGCGCTTCCTTTAACTTTGCAGAAATTCGAGATGAACAAAGGGAAGACATCAGTTAAGTGTGAACAAGGAGATTCACGAGAACCTACTAAGGAAATAATGACATTCGGAAGCACGGTTACGGTTGAATATCCACGGAGACACGACAAAGCTTTCAAACCTTTGCCTCACTTGCCCACCCTTGATGAATCACAGCAATGTTTATTAGATGCTTTATGGAATGCTTCTACAGCTAAACAGAAGCATACAACTTTAAATGCTCTCAATTTTTACTTTTCAAAGATTTTAGAAAAACCCCTAAGCAAGAACTTCTCGTTCTATGTCTTGTTCAGAGGAGAAAGGCCAGGAATTTACATTAATTACCCTGAGTTGGTCAAAGCAATTGGAATAGCTCTAGGCCCTTTTAGCGGGATTTTATAGTTTTCAAGAAGCACAGAATCGGCCACAACATCTACCACCACCTATTTTCGTGGAAGGAAAGTCCATAGCGGAACTACCCCCAAATGAGTGCAGATTTCCTCTTAGAAAACAGGTTAAAATAGTATGAATTCACTAATGGGATCTTCAGATACAGAATAATCATCTGCATAATCTGCTTTTGGGAACACAGTCCTATAATAGGCTACAGATATCCTGCCTAAATCCCAACAAACGAATAGTTGTACAGGAGCACTTATCAAACCTTGTCCCTTTCTTTGAGATCCAACCACTCATAGAAAGTAGACATCTCCAGAAATTGATCAACCTACAGTTGCAGTTATTAGATCTGCATCATAGAACACCTTCAGATGGAAGATACAGGATTGACCAGGACGTTACCAGCTGGTTCAATACAGATGGAGAATACATATATAATGGATTACTTAAATTAGTAATTAATATGGATAGACCCACCCAAGTCCTTAATGGAGAGGAATGTCCGATTGATTATATGGAGTTTCTTTCTTATGGAATGGTAGCGGCTTTTCAATATCGAAGATTTCAAAGAATTACCATTCGGAGAGGCTCTAAGCGAAGAAATAAGGAAATAGCGAAATATGGCACGGTTTTTGTCAAAGCACGAGTCCCAAATTCCTTATTACGAAAAGGAAAATATCGCCAAAATTTCCATCATTTTCTGGTTACACCACTTATTGAACAAACTGAAGAAGGGTTAACTGAGCCACAGTGTGATAAATTCTTACAGGATGCTCGTCTATATGAATCACTGGGCAACAAGTATGCAGAGGATTATAATTCTTTATCCTTTGACACAGTTTTTAAAAATCCTTGTTACCAGGTATGGATCCCCAAAGACTGTGAGCGCCTCAGTCTGGTTCAAAATGGAATATTAGATCCCAATCCAAAAAATTATGGCGATGATGGGATGTTTGATGATGAATACATGGCCGACACAGATTAAAGTTTGATGTGACAAAAGATGTCTGCCACAGTTCAATAATGATCTACTTTTATAAAGCAGATTCCTTTATTTTTTAGTGGATGCCAGCCTGCGTGCTTGAGCAATGTCTTTTCATCTTTAATAAAGATTCGTGAGCTTTGCTTTACGGATTTGTAATGTTTTCAAATCCGCGGATTCAAGCCAGACTTAAGTCCGCACAGTAGTACTCACCTTGTGTATAAATTCGTTGATTCACAGTCTATGGACACCACGAGAAGTAATGGTTAAGAAATCAACGAAAGGATTTCACAGAAACTCTGATTTCCCTCTCTTCTAAATTTTCCTTTAGCTTCCTACTTACTTGCGTCTAAGCCCTACCTCTATACATATAAGTAGGCACGGGAGACTGAAGAGAAGGAGGTACCCTCGTACTCTGGTATCAGAGCAATCGATCATGAAGGTATAAACTTTTCATTATGGTCTGAGTAAAGGGCCTATGGATTTCCTGAAGTATAAACATTAGGTTTCATTCATCAGTGCTATAGTTAACTCTGGATTTCTTATTTTCTCTATTCTAATGATCTAACTCTTTATCATATTAAGTCTGTGGTGATGCCCAAAGACTAGCCCGAGGAGCGTGTCGAGAAGATAGACTAAACAATGGCAAGCTAGGTGAAGGAATACAAGTAATCACATGACCTTTCTTGGTAAAGACTTTGATTATTTGAATCTCGAAATAGGTAAATCCATTGTTAAAAGAAGTATTGATGAAAGAAATGTTAGGTGTTTCTTGAAGGAAATCACAAACATAGTACCGCTCGAGATCATACTCATTTAAATCGATATCGATTATTGCTCCTTGATCTTGTGTAATCTTTCTATTCACGGTACCTCGCTTTTGAAAGCTTTAGAAAAATTAGTGAACTCTTATCTGCACAATGTGCATCCTTAGGAACTTTTTCTCAAATTTAGAGTATATTAAGTCACAACAGGATTTGTCCTATTTGTGAAAGCTCCCAACTAAAAGGGATCTACAGTTGTTAATACAAAAATTAAGTCAGAGCCAACTCAAATTGAAAAAGATAACCAACGAGATATTTGGTTATTACAACAAAAGTTAGTTGAAGTAGAACTGACAAAGTTCTGGATCTCTCACGCCTTGTACTTCATTTAGAAGAATGATTTTAGACCGAATAGAAAAGAAGCTTGATCGTTTACTAGGTTAATGTTACCTATAGTCACCTTTTTGTGAAGGCTAGAACAGAAAATCTAGGCGAAACCCACCTTGAATTAGCGAAATAATTCGTATCTACCTAAGGCACGTGCGAGACTAATTACTTGGCCACTCCAATAGAAAGAAGAAATCCTTTGTCTTATAGATATCTTCTTTGTTTATTAATCGTCTTCATCCAGTGCTGGAGCAGAACTCACATGATTGTTCGGTTCCTAAATTGGTTAGCAAATCAAGAACTAGAATCACCGGAATATAGAGTCATGCTAGCTCAACATATTCTACGCATCTTAGGGAAGAAGACAGATCGCATGCAAAGCACTCCCAGTACAGAAACGAAGAAAGACACCTTGTCTTCACACAGTTAGTATATTTAATTACTGCTTATTTACAAACTATTTAGATGTCTGATCATGATCTCAACTATAAGAAAATAGTTGAGAGAGTAGGATTAAAGTATACCCGCCCTAGCATAGGCCTAACAGGAGATAGCACAGAAATTGGTGAGGTTGTTCAATTTGTTATAAAAATTAATTATAGCTTCGCAATCTGTCCTAAGAGTGAATTCTTTTTTATCAAGAATGAAAATTTTAAACTTTTCTAAGCTGTAGATGCAAGCCATGATTTCTGCATCTATGGAGGAAATTTTTGTTTTATACTTGCCTGAAGCACACCTAGCAACCCTTTCTGTGGATGCTAAGTCTCCTTTGTGGGGTTTCCATTTAAGTACTCCTCCCCATCCGCTAAGGGATCCATCACATTCTACAATAATATAACTTAAGATCCTGTTTATTGAACTTCCTTTCACCTCGGGGTGTGAGCTTAGAGTACAAAGGTCCTGTGTACTTTATCAGGTTAGGAACATAATTTCTGGCATAGTTAAGTATTCCTAAGAATTTCTGTAATCCTTTTAAATCTGATAAGGATTCTTCTGGGAATTCTACTATGCTTTTGACAATGTGAGGCTGAAGTCTGACCTTTCCTTCTCAACTCCAGCATAGAAGATTTGTCATCATGATTTTGAAAATTATTTTGAAGCAATAGGGCGGCCCCCTAAATGCTATTTTTGTGACTTATTCTTAAATCAAAGGATAAGGACAAAGTGTAAATATTGTAATTTAATTCTTTGCTATGCATGTGCCGAGATCAAGATAGGTTTCACTTTCCCAACACTTCTGAACAGTTAGATCCACCATGATTATCCCGCTTTGGTAAGAGAACTTATTAATGAAATAGAGATTTGGAGGACCAAGTGGAGCAACTACGAAACAGCTCAACGGCAAAGGTAAGAACAAAGAAAAGAATCCCATGAAACGAGGGATTGAAGAAGTTTTTAGATAAAGAAATTTGGTAATAAGAGAGAGCATACCCTGTATTTCCGAACCCATAGTTGAAGATTGTGAAGAATGCGAACCCATTCTTCATTATCAAAAGGCATCTTCGGAAAAGGGAACAGTAAAAAATAATTTATTAAATTGTTTTGCTACTATCTATGTAGATAATGAGTCTGTTGCTGTTAGTTGTATTATAGACTCAGGAGCCAGTAGAAGTTGCATTTCTCCTAATGCAATTCCCAAACATTTCTATGAGGAAATGTATGGACAGGTACATGTGACCACTCTTAAAACAGGACATTTTGTGAAACACAAGTTGAAAAGTGGGACACATATCAAATTCAACAAGGAAAGGTATCATCTACCCCTTACTTATGTGATGAATTTTGCTTTAGAAGATAGAACTCAGCTAATCTTAGGAAAGAACTTCCTAGACAGTGCAGGAGGCAGATATTTGTGTTTAGGAAATGAGTTCATAATCTTGAAACATGTTGACAGAATTATCACTTCCCCTATCAGTAAAAATGTAGATTTTCAGATTTTAGAAGAAGAAATAGAGATTCTAGAAGATAGTGAATGCGTCCAGGATTGGTTATGTTTTAACTTGGGAAAATTAACAGACTTTGAGAATCAAATGACCCCACTTTTGAATAGACTCCAACAGCTTCAGGTAATAGGAGATAATCCCACAGCCCTATGGGAAAAGAATAGAATCACTTGCAGATTGGAAATTATCAACCCAGATCTAACCATACAGGATAAACCTATTATTCCATCCCTTGCAGAACAGGAAGCATATCAGAAACACATAGATTCTTTACTGCAAATAGGAGTAATTAGACCAAGTTAAAGTAGACATAGAACAGCGGCTTTCATTGTTAATTCTGGAACAACCGTCAACCCCGATGGTTCCACAGTTAGAGGAAAGAGTAGGCTAGTCTTTAATTATAAGAGATTAAATGACAATACATACAAGGATCAATACAGTTTACCAGGAATTGACTCTTTACTCCCGTCTTTCAACGAAAGATGGACAATATTTTTAAGAAATATAGTTTTATTGTTTCCTACATTGATGATATTTTGGTATATTCAGATGATATATCATAGCATGTGCAACATCTGAGAATATTTTTTGATGAATGTGTTGCTCATGGACTTGTTTTGTCAAAAACAAAGTACAAACTAGGAGTAACCAAGGTAGAATTCTTAGGACTGGAAATAGGAGAAGGAAAGGTCAGACTTCAGCCTCACATTGTCAAAAGCATAGTAGAGCTGACAAAGTACACAGGACCTTTGTACTCTAAGCTCACACCCCGAGGTGAAAGGAAGTTCAATAAACAGGATCTTAAGAAGATCA
Source organism: Acacia pycnantha (assembly GCA_025563575.1). Classification (NCBI taxonomy): domain Eukaryota; kingdom Viridiplantae; phylum Streptophyta; class Magnoliopsida; order Fabales; family Fabaceae; genus Acacia; species Acacia pycnantha. Next base: position 2,125,663 of record JAMWYP010000098.1, on the reverse strand, counting down.
CAGAGTTGAAAAATATAATCAGAAACCTCCCCGACTTAGAACTTCCTCCAGAAGACAGTTATATTATTGTAGAATGTGATGGATCCCTTAGCGGATGGGGAGGAGTACTTAAATGGAAACCCCACAAAGGAGACTTAGCATCCACAGAAAGGGTTGCTAGGTGTGCTTCAGGCAAGTATAAAACAAAAATTTCCTCCATAGATATACTTTAATCCTACTCTCTCAACTATTTTCATATAGTTGAGATCATGATCAGACATCTAAATAGTTTGTAAATAAGCAGTAATTAAATATACTAACTGTGTGAAGACAAGGTGTCTTTCTTCATTTCTGTACTCTGGGGGAGTGCTTTCGTACAGTCTGTCTTCTTCCCTGAAGATGCAGCAGAATATGTTGAGCTAGCACGCCTCTATAACGTGCCTTAGGTAGATACGAATTATTTCTGCTAATTCAAGGTGGGTTTCAGCTAGATTTTCCTGTTCTAGCCTTCACAAAAAGGTGACTATAGGTAACATTAACCTAGTAAACGATCAAGCTTCTTTTCTATTCGGTCTAAAATCTGTTCTTCTAAATGAAGTACAAGGTGTGAGAGATCTGTAACCTGTCGTTCTACTTCAACTAACTTTTGTTGTAATAACCAAATATTCTGTTGGTTATCTTTTTCAATTTGAGTTGGCTCGGGACTTAATTTTTGTATTAACAACTGTAGATCCCTTTTAGTTGGGAGCTTTCGCAAATAGGACAAATCCTGTTGTGACTTAATATACTCTAAATTTGCAGAAAAAGTTCCTAAGGATGCAGATTGTGCAGATAAGAGTTCACTAATTTTTCTAAAGCTTTCAAAAGCAGAGGTACTGTGAATAGAAAGATTACACAAGATCAAGGAGCAATAATCAGATATCAGATTTAAATGAGTATGATCTGAGTGGTACCTATGTTTGTGATTTCCTTCAGCAAAACACCTAACATTTCTTTCATCAATACTTCTTTTAACAATGGATTTACCTATTTCGAGATTCAAATAATCAAAGTCTTTACCAAGAAAGGTCATGTGATTACTTGTATTCCTTCACCTAGCTTGCCAGACTGTTTAGTCTATCTTCTGACACAGTCCCTCGGGCTAGTCTTTGGGCATCACCACAGACTGTTTGTAGTTGATAACAAGCCTAGGTGTTCCACGTTCAATTTCTGCATTTTTGTTGACGTAGAACGCGGCACAAGACCATGGGCTACGACTCGGTCAATTTCATATATACATATACATATACACATATATACATACATATACATATATACATATATATATATCTATACATATATATATATATATATATATATATATATATATATATATATATATATATAAATGATAATATGAAACCAAAGTTTGGTCCCTTATATGTATACATATACATATATATATATATATATATGTATATATATATGTATATATATATATATATATGTATATACATATCTCTATATACATATATATATATACATATATGTATATATATATATATATATATATACATATATATATATATAGATATATACATATATATATATATATATATATATATAGAGCAATGGATTAATGATAACTGATCTGATTCACGAGAAAGAGAAATCTTATTGTGTGTTTATTTTTAAGAAATCTTATTGTTTGTTTTAATATTTGTACAAGCTATAGTTGTAATATAGTTGTAACACGTAGTTGTAATATGAACATAATTAAAAAGTTAGAACCTAGAATGTATGAAATAGAATATGACAAGTTACCTAATAGTTATTATTTATTACAAGAAAAAGAAATTTGTAATTTTACCCATTTTATATTAGGAGGACAAGGAGAATATACATGTAATCAGATGAATTGGAATAATATGTATTTGATGAAACAAATAGGAAGTTATATAAATTTAAATATAGAAGATTTATTACAAATATTTAATTTAGAATAAATAATAAAACAATTACGGGGAGAAACTAGAGAAATTTTAGAAAAATTAGATATTAAAAATCAGAAAGATAGATTAAGAGAATTGGCAAAACCTTTAGAACAAAAGATTTATGAAATAAAAACGGAAATAAAACAAAATACAAAAGATTTAAAAGAAGTAAAAAATGATATTAAAGGAATAAAAAAGGCTTTAGGAATATATGAAAAATTAGAACCAATAAATAATAATCCTCAAATAAATATGATGAGATCTTTATATGATTGGGAAAATTCAGATATTACGGTGCTTAATATAAAAAACCAAAATTTTATCTAAATGTAGAACAAACTAGAATAATAGCAGAAGAAATTAAAAAAAGGACAAAGTGTAATTAATAATAATTTATGGACAATTTATGAAAAGATGGATAAAAATACAATAGATGTTAAAGATGGGTTAAGAAAATTAGAACAGTTTTATAAAAATAAAGAAAAAGAAAATGAACAAAATGAATATAAAGTGGAATATACAAATAATTATATATTAAAAAACGTAGAAACAAAAGATAAATTAGGAGAACTAATAAATATATTTAATGATGCTGAAACTAGAAAATTAAAAATGATGAAAAGTAGAAATGAACATTCAGATTCAGAAGATGAGATAGAAAAGCTTATGAGTCAAGATGAAACAAATTTAGAAGAAATAACACAAGAATTACAAAATTTAAGAATAATAGATGAAAATCAAATTAATATGCAGTCAGCTCAATCAGGAGTAGAACAAGAAAGACAACAAGAACAAGAACAAACATCATCTAGAAATCATTTAGATCCAACAGAAATTCAAAGAAGAGCAAGAGAACAAGAAATAAGAAGACAAAGAAGTTTAGTAAGGGAAGATTTAAGCAATATTTCAAAAGCAGTTTTTGATATTAGTTAGAAAAAACCTAAAACATATGGAAAAGAATTTATACCACCTCCACTAGAACAATATGAAACTAGGCAAATTCCAAATTCTGGAATATGGTTAGATTTAGACTGTAATCTAGATAATGAAAAAAGGATAGAAGAATGGAAAAAAGCTAAATTAATAGCACTTATAAATAGAAGAATAGAACCGAGAAAATGTAAATATGATAATAGAAGCAAGCTTTTTAGGAAATGTACTTCATTAGTGGGAAGGAAGATCACTAGATTTTAGAATGGAAGTTAGAAGATTAGAAGAATCAGCTTATGAAAGAAGAGAAGTCTTATATGCGGCAATATTAGCAAAATATCAAAATGTTTTAAAAAATGAATTCGTAGGAACAAATGTAGAAAAATAGAATATACACAAATTCTAAAAGCTATAAGATATTTACATGAAATTGAAATCTGTAGTTTAGATCCTACACATATAAATCAATATGTTTGTGAATATAAAAAATATTATTATGAAGCAAAAATAGTAGAACCTGAAAAACAAAATTTTTATTTAGATATGTTTTATAGAAAATTACCTAGATTAATTTTAGAAAACTTAGTAGAGGAATATACACAAGCAATGGAAAGTTCAGATGATCCTAATTTTGTAAAAATAATGGATACAATGGGAAGAAGAGAAGAATATTTAAGAAAATACTTATCAGAAAGATGTAAAGAAGCATGGAGAAATATTAAATATTATAAATTGAATAAATTAATGGTAAATTGCTCAGAACTAGAAAAACCACATAAATGGGGATGTAATCAACACAAATGGTTATCTAAGAAAAGGAAGAAAAGAAAAGTATATAAATTTAAGAAATATCCAAAAAAGATTTTTTTTAGAAAATATAATACTAATAGAATAAAGTTTAAACCAAATAAATATTTTAAAAGAAGAAGAAATAATAAGAATAATAAGAAACCTTATAAATGTAGATGTTATAATTGCGGAGACTTAGGACACATAGCAACAAATTGTGATAAATCAAAATCAAAAAGAAAAATGAATATCTTAGAAAAAGTTGAAGAATTAGAATTAGAACCCTTAGATATAGATTTAATAGAATTTGAAGAACCTATAGGAAATGAATTAGAAATATACAAATTAACATATGAATATGAAACTGAAGAATCAGAAGATGAATTAGAAGAAGAAGAAGAAGAAGAAGAAGAAGAAAGTTCAGAAGATATAGAAAAAGAATATTTAGATCAAAATAGGAATTATATAAATATGATGAATGCAGAAGAAATAGAAAATAATGAAATTACAAATAATGAAGAATTTCAAGAATATGAAGAATATATAAATACTGAAGAAAGTTCAATGGAAAGAAGAATAACATTTAATAAAGAACAATATGATAAAATAAAAGAAAAAGAGTTAGACATGACAGTTAACAACATAAAAAATGAAAAATTTCTAGACAAAGTAAGCAAAATATTAAAAAAAAAATAAGACGAAAGAAAAATCACAATATGTAATATTAGAAAAGAAATTTCCGATAGAATCAACTTTAACAGAATGAGTATTGAGAATACCTTTAATAAGCAAAGCTTAAATAGAACATGAAATATCAAAAATACCTTTTAAAGATGAAATATCAGAAATAAATATAACAGGAGTGCAAGTTATGGTAAAAACATATTTTCAAAGTGGAATAGATTCACCATTAGAATTATTAATAACAGATGGAAG